>BMAO01000303.1:135266-305235 GCA_019973975.1 Trichonephila clavata | reverse complement strand
AGTAATGGCAATGTAATTGTTGAAGAAGATATTGCTAATGAGGATGAAATACAAACTCAAAAAGAATTGCTTCCTATAATTAATAAAGTTTGAAAAATTGTTAAGGCATTTAAGCGTTCCTCTACAAGAAATGTCTTATTACCAAAATGTATACTAACTGAAAATAAAACAGAACATATGTTGATATTAGATTCTAAAATACGTGGGAACAGTTTACTCCTAATGATGGAATGAGTTTTGAAATTGAAAAATCCAATCCAAAAAGCAACGATCGACTTAAACCTGCAAAATAGTTTTTACGAAAGCGAATTCTACTTAATATCTAGAACTGTATCAGCTCTACTTCCAATAAAACTGGCAGGAGGCATTATGCAGGAGAGGAAAAGGTATATATCGTGCTTTGCTAATAGTATCACCAACTAGCGTAGATGCCGAAAGAGCGTTTTCGACAGCTGGTAATTTTTGCACAAAATTACGTTCCAGGATTAATGATAGTACAATTGATGCATTATAGTTTTTAAGGTCACATTTCAAAAATTTGTAATAGTGCCTCAGACACTGAATAGTGATACGTACTCTTTTTTTTATTTAAATAAATAAGATGTTCCTTTACTTTTTGTGATTCTTTATATACTGTTATAATTTATATGTTACAAATTATTTTTTGTAATATTTACATTTCTTAAGAAAATTGGCAAATAAAATAAAAAAGAAAAACACCTGTTCTTACTTCTTTTATCTAAAATTTCTGCTACCGGGGTATTAAAAGCTGTATCCCAGTATTAAGATCTAAAAAATACCGAATACCGATTATGAACTTTTGGTCCGATATTGCAATCCTAGTTGCCACTAAAGCTCGAAAGCCCTAGAGCAGGAGCAGGTTAAAGGATAAAAGATTAAGATGTGTTAAAGAGCGGAATCAAAAAATTTTCCGCATTTTAACTGGGTAATCTTCACACGAATGGTTTCCGTATGGTTAAAGTTCAAAAGTTTATTTCATACATTTCCTTTCTGTTGTTGTTGTTGTCAAGTCCTTCCCAAAGGGAATGAATGAAAGTTACCTGAGAAATGTTAGACTTCTACACGATAGGTCGTGACATCACCTACCTCCAACTCCAAAATTTAGGCATGGAACAGGAGGAGAGGGAAATATTCTCCAGCCCCCTGCACCCGTGATTTTTGCTGTGACCACCCACAAGACTTTCGGATCAACTGATTTAATGACCACGTACTCCTTGTGTGTTCGGAGGGCATTTGGTGGCATCGGGCATCGAACCCAGGCCCTCCGGTCTGGAGGGCCTGGGTTCCTTTCTGTTAAGACTTTTGATTGAACATTGACTTATCCCAGAATAATTGATCCTAATCATTTGGCAAGAAAGTGGCAGAGACAGCAAAATTATTTGGTAAAAGACCCTTTAAATTAATTTATAACTCTAATGAGATAATTAACTTCATATTACAGTTTTTCAATTCATTGATGAGTGACACTATAAAGTAATTTGTGCTGCTTGCTTCATAGTATTTTTTTTATTGATAAAATTATAAACCTCGTGCCCCACACGATGTATCACACAGGGGCTTACAACACAAAGGAAAGAAGGAAGGGGATTACAACACAAACATCCATGCCTCCGAGATTCGAACCTAGGCCATAGGACACCGCAGTCAGCTTCACTAACCATACCGGAGGGGTGGCGTTTGATAGTATTAATATGATTCTTCAGATAACAAAAAATAGATAAATGTCATCATGTCAATTTTTAGTTGCAATAATACCGGGTATTTCAAAACTCACGTACATCCTTTGTGGTTGAGTTTTAAAGACAGATGAATTATGTTAACAAACAGAATGAAGGACGAACAAAGGTTGAGTGAGTGAGTGAGTGAATATTAACGTCCCACTGTTCAGCTAGACGAGGGCTTTTGGGGACGGTCCGCGTAATTTTGAACCATGGTCAAGTGACGCGGATGACACTTGAGCTGGTACCCCCCTCTCCTAACTACCACACCACACCCCGGGAGGACGTTTGAGCTCTCGACAGATTTTACGTGCATCGCACCCCTACACGGCGGGTCTTCAGTGGTACTGGGATCGAACTCATGACATACTAGCCACGATCCGATGCCTAGACCACTCGGCTACCGCGGCCACGAACAAAGGTTGAACGATTATCTTTATTGTCAGGTGTCAGACATGGTCAAATCACAATAAATGTTGAAAATGATGTTCGTTTTCCTGGAAACACAATAAATCTCCAATAAAATCCAATAATCTATCTCCCCCCCTTTCTCTCTTTATTTATTTATTTTTAACTGCTACTATCTTCTTTTATGTTTCTTAAAAAAAAAAAAAAAAAAACGGGGGGGGAGATCTGGAGGGAAAAAAAGTAATCCTCCTTTTGATGAATCATTCCCTTTTTCTGAAAACTGAAGAACCAAATGGCGGGAAAATATCAACAGGAAGTGGTGTGTCATCAACTGGAAATTTGATTCCAAAGAAACTATTTTTTTTAATGTAATTATTTATGCTTCCTGTTTTCTGTCTTTTTTTTTGTCTTTATGGTGCATTTGTTTTGTATATTTTTACTATTTCTTTTGTATTTGTAAAAAAGTTGGAATTGTTTAAAATGTAAACTTTGATTTTTTTTTTTGCAATAAAATCTGGATGTGAGGGTGGTTGTTTCCCGAGGGATCGGTTGTAGCTCTAAACCCTCTTCGGGTGAGCTCGGTTCCTCTGGGCATTCATCATCATCATCCTCAAAACACAATCAAACTCTTCTTACCAGATTAGTCTACTCTTTACGAAGTATGTGAGAAGTAATGTCCGATATTCCATGAAGAATATTATTCTTAAGTTCATCAAGCGTATGGGAATTATTCCTGAAGGCGGCATTTTTCAGATTTCCCCAAAGGACAAAAGTCTAGAATTGACAAGTCCGGTGATCGTGGTGGCGAAAGTCCTTTAAAAATGACATGGTCATTGAAAAATTCAGAAAAAAATTCCATATTCTCTCGTGATGTGTAACATATTGCACCGTTTTGTTTCAACCAAGCGTGCCATTCATTACTGTTTAACAAAGATATGAATTCCGTAATAAGATTTATATAGACGGCCGAAGAAAAGTGGCCCCACAATTCAGCGGCGTGACACACCACACTACACCAAGTTTTTCATCATGTAAGGGCTGTAGATTTGAGGTGGACCAATATCAGCTGTTTTGGCTGTTCACGTATCCAAGCAAATGGAACCACGCCTCATTTGTAAAAAAAAAAACGTTATTCAGTTTACGAATGCCATATGTGTCTAGGAAAGAACGAAGCCATCTGCGGAAATGCAGCCCTTTCTCAAAATTGGGAGGCTTCTCTTTTCGTGGACAGTGTGCATTTTAAATGGTCGAAACTTTAATTCGCATGTTGTTCTCCATGCTGGTGATGTGACATTCCCAGCTACACAGCGAGTTTTTGACTACTTTTCATTGAACTTCTTTGTAAAGCGGTCTCCACATCTGCCACTTTCGTATTCACTACGGACAGTCTACCAGATCACTTCCTGCCTGCAACCTATCCTGTGTCACGGAACCGTTGCACTAAACTTGTTAACATTGATGCATTTGATGCTGTTTCACCTGGATATTTCTGCTGAAATGCATTTATCACATGGCAGTAAGATTTTGTAGCGAAATAAAATTCCACGATAGCCATTCTTTGCTCTTGGGAAAGCATCTTACACATACCATTGCGCTCAACTAACCACAACGGATAAGTATTTCGGAACCGATCCCAGCTACGTTCAAAACTTCTTCTGGACTGCCCCTGCTGCCGTCTGGTGGCAGAAATCTCAACCACTCCTTTTAATTCTTAACCAACCCTTTTAATTTGGTTGTGCGCGAGTTTTAAAACACCCAGTATTTTAAACCTTTTGTTTTTTTTTGTTTTTTAGTTTTTCAATTGATGGATGATTGATCTTATTCACTAATGTTTTGATGATTCCATTGTATTAACGATTCTTTAGATATCAAAAAGTAAACAATATTTAATTTAAGACTATAGAAACGTCACTGCTGTTTCATCAAAGATCTTATTTTTCTTTTAATGAGTGTTAAGTAGTTAAAGTGCAGATTATCTAGGTAATTCACGGATTACCTATGTAATTTGGCAAAGAAAACAATTTTCCGCACTTTAACGGATCACCTTAGTTAATGTGCATGTTACCACGCTAATCTGCAGACAAACTGATTTCTGTACTTTAGAGGTAATATATATATTTATATTTCATTCTTTAAATACTCGCATAAATATTTCCTTCATTTTTTAATCTTTTTAATTAACCATAAATACCTTAGTATTTATATTTACTTTAAAATTTGTTTTACAGATGACTGATTTTATAACTTAAGACCATTTTAAAGCACAAATCCTAGGTACGTGTGTATGTTTCCCAATAATAAACGTAGGTTATACGAATCCCTTATTACACGGATCCTTCCTCTTGTGAACGTATCTTTGCTCATACGTAATGAACATTTATGAATAACAGAATATTATGAAGAAAACCGGGTATTTTTTCAAACAAACTTTAATACAATAAAATATATCTGTAAATTTTTCTTGGAATATAAACAGGAATATGTTAATTATTATTCTTTTAAAGCATTATGCATATCTATATTTGGTATATAAAAAATTTCAAGTAAAACTTTATAAATTAGATTCATGAATTTAAAAATTCTTTTTACTAGAACTTTTAATATAAGAAATTTAAGAGTAGGACCTGTAAACAAAAGATTTTGGACACAAATGTCAACATTTTAAATGATTTATTCGAATGCTGCATAAAATACTAACCAAATCATAACACACTGAAACATATTCCCATTTATTACAGTTGAATCATGAGAATAATAGCATCGAATAGCTCAGCATTCAATACATCCAAGTTTTACAAAAACAATTATTGAATTTCAACACATTTATCTTCATTCCGAGATTCGAATAACATATCTAGCCAAAAACAGGCAGAAGAAATTGTTGCCAGATACTTGAATGTTGCTCTGTTCGAGTAAACAAATAAACTATATATATATAACACTAGCTGTTACCCGCCCGCTTCGCTGTGTATTTCATGATGTTTTATAAATTTTTACTGCTTATATATATGTATAAATTATTGATATCTAAGTCCTAGCATTAAGAATTCGATTTATTGAAAAATATACTTATACCTTTAACTGTCGCAAAAAAAAAAAGGGCAGAACTCATCTAATTTGTATTTTCTAAAAATCTCTAAAATTGAAGTATAGAATGATATTTGCTCTTTCGTAACCCAAAAACCAAGTGGATTCCCGCAAAACCAATTTTCGGTGGATGTCTATTCCGTAAATTGAATATGCAAGCCAAATTTCAAGTCTAAATCTAACAGTGAAAAAGAAGTTTTACTATCAATATCCGTAATCCCGTTGAGAGCCGTTTTCCAAAATAACCGCTCTTAGAGGATTTCAATTCAACAAAAGAAAAATGCAAACCAAATTTCATTATTATAGTCCTTGTAGCTCGAAAAAAGTAATTTTTTTGTCAATACGTCCAGTAACCCCTGCACCCCCTAAGAACTTGATTTGCTTAAAATACATTCTTAGTGGATCTCTATTCAACAAAAGAAACATGTTTAACAAATTTCAAGTATATGGGTCTAACAATTAAAAACATTAATTTTTTCTGTAACTCCTCTTGACCCCTCGCAAACATCCTTAGGGGTCAATTTTCGTTTCACTCTTTGTTAGAGGAACTCTATTCCATGAAAGGAACATGCCTACCAATTTTCAAGCAGGATGATCAAATAGTTTAAAAATGGAAATATTTATCGATTACGCCTCTTAAACTCCCGAAATTAAACTTGGTAGTTGATATTCGCAAAACCCATTTTGTAGCGGTTCTCTACTTTACGAAAGGAATCTGCTTATCAAATTTCAAGACTGTACGTCTAACAGTTTAAAAATGGAGATAATTGTCTATAACGCCACTTGAGCCCCCGCAACGCCACTTCTGGGTCTGTTTTCACAAAACCCATTTTGTAGGGGAATTGCACTCTATGAAAGGAATCTGCTTAGCAAAATTTGAAGACTGTGCGTCCAATTAATTAAAAATGCAAAAAAATTATCAATAACGCCCCTTGAACCCCGCAACGCCACCTAGGGGTCGATTTTCACAAAACATATTTTGTAGTGTATTTCTATCCTATGAGAGGAATCTGCTAACCAAATTTCAAGACTGTGAGTCTAATGGTTTAAAAATAGAAATAATTATTTATATCTGCCCTTAACCCCCTGCAACACCGCTTGGGGGTCAATTTTCTCCAAACCCGTTTTGTAGCGGATATTTACTCCATGAAAGAAACATTTCTACCAATTTTCAAGCAGCTAGGTCAAGTAGTTTAAAAACGAAAATATTTATCTATTACGCCACTTATACCCCGCAACGCCACTTAGAAGTCTGTTTTCACAAAACCTTCTTATAGCTGACTCTATTAAATAAATCTATTTATCAAATATAAAGACTGTGCGTCTAATAGTTTAAAAATGGAAATAATTATCTGTAACGCCCCTTAAGTCCCGCAACGCCACTTGGGGGCAATTTCCACGAAACCCATTTTGTAGCGTATCTCTACCCTATGATAGGAATCTGCTTACTAAGTTTCAAGACTGTACGTCTAATAACTTAAAAATCGGAATTTATAACGCCCCTTAAACCCCGCCCCCGCAACACCCCTTGTGGGTCAATTTTCCCAAACCCATTTTGTAGCGGATATTTACTCCAGGAAAGAAACTTACCTACCAATTTTCAAGCAGGTAGGTGAAGTAGTTTAAAAACGGATATATTTATCTATTACGCCCTTAATCCCTCACAACGCCACTTAGAAGTCTGTTTTCACAAAACCTGTTTTGTAACTGATCATTATTCTACGAAAGGAATCTATTTATCAAATTTAAAGACAGTGCGTCAAATAGTTTAAAAATGGAAATAATTATCTATAACGCCCCTTAAGCCCCGCAACGCCACTTGGGGGTCGATTTTCACCAAACTCATTTTGTAGCGGATCTCTACTCTCTGAAAGGAATCTGCTTACCCAATTTCAAGATTGTACATCAAGTAGTTTAAACATGGAAGCAATTATTTATAACGCCCTTAACCCCCTTAACGCCCCTTGCGTTTCGAATTTCGGAAAATCCGTTCTTAGCTGACGTCTACTCTATGAAAGGAACATGTCTACCAAATTTCAAGTCTGTAGGTTGAATAGTTCCGGAGATATCGTGATTAGTCAGTCAGTGAGTCGCTTTTCTCCTTTATATATATAGATAAGTGCAAATAAAGTAAGTTTACACATATAAAAAAAATGTAAATTAATCTACGTGACAATTAAATATATTTACATGCATAAATAACAAATACAAAAAGTTCTGAAGAAAAATCTTAAATCCAGTTTAAAATGACAAATGAAACAACCTTAAAGTTACTACATTAATATGTGTTCAGAGTTATAGGATTAAAACGTTTCTAAAGTAAATATTATATAATAAGTCACACACACACACACACACACACACACACACACACACACACACACACACACACCACACACACACACCACACACACACACACACACACACACACACACACACACACACACACACACACACACACACACACACACACACACACACACACACACACACTCTCTCTCTCTCTCTCTCTCTCTCTCTCTCTGTCTCTGTAATAAAAATAAAAGCCTTGAGCATTTTTCCTACTAAACCAAATGTTCTACAACATATTTCGGAGAAATAAGACAAAGTAAACCTTGGTTTAAGATAAGGAGCTTAATTTAACAAATAAAAGAAATTTATTGGTTGCAATTGAAATTCGGGTAGCTAGGCATAATCTCAAGGAATATAGAAATATTGTGTTGATTACTTCGGTAAAGAGATAGTTGACTTTTTTTCTTATATTTTATTTCTTTGCTTATTATCCGAATTAAAAAAATTCGACTGCGGGATATGTTTTGAACATCACATGATTCATTCCAAAGTTAAAAATAAAAAATCATTCATCTCAATCAATTTTTAAGTTAAATATTATTTTTTTATTAAACTGAAATGTATCAATAAAATATCTTTTCTTTGTGGACCTTTTCTACCTTGAATAAAAGAGATTGCGTATATTTATTTAGAGAGTTTAATGTTCCTTTCACGGAATTCTCTCGCCTCGTTTTCGATATTTGTTTTCACTTTTATTAGAAACCAGTCCAGTTTTGTTTTTCGCCATTTATACATATTGGTTCATGGTATGATTTAAGACTTCATTTTATACAACTATTTTTATTCCTATAGAATTATTCACCACGAAATCTTCGAAAACAAAGCAATTCATACAATTTTTCTTGACGTTTTTATCAAATAAAATGAGTTATGAAACTTAGTGCAAAAGATGCATGTACGATTGTCAACAGTATTAAAATTGGCAATCAGGGATATTTAGATAGTTTTTATCATCGAATTTTGCATGATTGAAGTATGGAGGCCGTATATTTTTTTTCTACTCAGATATTTATTTGATTCTTCAAGAAATCTAATATTATAAATCTGCTACTCTTAATTCTACGTTTGATTTTTTTACACAGATTAAATTCCAGAGCGAATTGCGAATAGAGAGAGAATATATTTTAACAACATTGTTTTTAATAACACTAGGCAACAAAAACAACCTTTTGTCTGTTTCCTCGTTTTAAATAGCCTATTCTTACTAATTTTGGGTTGAAAAAAAAGAATATGTAAATGAAATTTATTTATCAGCTCTTGTTTTTAAGATATACCACAGCCCATCTATCAATTTATTGGATCAGATTTGAAGAACAAAACATTACTAATATATACAGTACAATAAGTCATGTTTCTAGAAACCGTGTCTGGATTATCCCGAGTTATCCCTGTCCAGCAGTAGATTGCAAGCATAGATTCATCCCGATGACCCTGATATATACGTTCCATTGCTGTGATATCTTGATGAAACCTTTCACTGTGTTCACATCGCTTACAGTTCTACAGTTTTTTAGGGGAAAAATCAAGATGGGAATGTAAAAAATATATATTTAGAGACATATTGCATCCTGGGTCATGAAAATTTTGTAGGAGTTCTTTTTCCAACTGTTGATAGTTCTCATTCTTTTTGCTGTCTAAAAATCCTTATACTACACTTGTATTTGAGATCTAAATATAGTTGAATTGATTTACCTTGAGTTGTAAGACGAAAAACAGCGAATACCACTTGAATCGTGCACTGTTGCCTGTTCTTTGTTCTACTAATGATCAAGGTTAGACTCAAAACGCATCTGAAGAAAGGTGGCGCGGTTACACGCCTTTCGTTGAAATAAAAATCGTTCCTGAGGCAAGAACTTCCATCCATCTTCCAAATGTTTAACAGCTATTGTGATTTCATCATATAAATTTCTTAAAGCTTTAGCATTGTTTGAATTCTTTTACCGGTTTTAGCTCTTTAACTATACATGAATGAGAATTGATTATAGTACATTTATTCTCATAAATCTTTCTTTAAAATTTTTAATACTCTCATCATAATTATTTTCATTCAATTCTAGTGAAACTAAAACGTTATTTGCTGCACCTATGAGTAATGTTTTCAGAAAATGAGAATATCTTTTCTATGTTGCACTTGCTTATAGTGCTTTCTCGACTGTTTCAAAATTCTGAGAATTTCTTAGGGTAACTCTAATATTTTTCTAACACTAACTTGACAAGTTATATGGAACATTGAGCATTTGGAAAATTAACTGGACCTTCGTTAATATATTTATTAGAAGTTCCGCTCTCTCCTTCTACTAACATTCGATTAGTTCTTTTTACAGCTCAAGAACGTTTTCTTGATATTCCTTTGAAATAACTACATGTACTATTATAGTCTTTATTTCAGTTGAATGAATGGTATCATCTAATTCTTACGAATTATTTTTCTCTCCTAGTAATAATTCATACAATTCACATAACTTACCTGTTTTTTTTTAAAACTAAATTATCCTTAATTTTCTTCAAGAGCTTAGAACTATAATCCTCAAAACTATTCGCTTCCTTTTAATTTATCTAAAAAATTTCTGATTTAAAAAAAATCTATCAATTTTATGGTTTTACCTCAATTTTGGGTACGATCTGTACTAGTAATAACTTATCGGTCTGGATGCATCACATTTTAAATAGCGGCATTTTTATAATGGTTATTACTCACAATTTTAAGACACATTTATTTTCAAACACGCAAATTAAAGACACGAACAATTTCAATTTGGCTAAATTATTAGAGAAATTCGACCTTTAATTTAAAAATAGCATACGGTGTAGGATTCAAAAGTCCTCGGACTGAGCCTGTAACGTAAAAAAATTTTGCAGTATAACAACTACGATAACATTTCTGTGTCATTGCATTCTCACCCTTTTCCTAAAAAACTTGTTCCAAATCACGTGGTCAGTGGCTTGCCATAGCGGCGTATTTTGTAAGTGGATGCATTTAGTAGTCGGCACTTTGAAAGAAATGGTGTTTGTTGAGCAGAGAATATCAAATTCTGTATTGGGGGGCTTGGAAAAGAGTACTGCGAAGACTTACGAGATATTGAAGCACGTTTAAGGCTGTGGTAGAAAATCTCGAACGTAAAATTCCGAGTAGTATGGGCATTTCAGAGGAGGAAGGGAAAGTGTCAAAGACGACGAACGCTCTGGACGTCTACAGACGTTCACATTTAAAAGTTTTCTGTGGTGGTACGTAAGAACATGTTTCCAACAACGACAGGGTGAAAAGGAAAACAACTGCTTTACTACATCCTTCTTACTCCCCTGATTTCACCTCCTGAAACTTCAGAATATTTCTTAAACTGGCACGTCAATTGCAGGGTCGTCGATTTCAATCTGTAGATGAAGTTAAAAGTGCATCGCAGGCTGAATTAAAGGACTTAGCTAAAAAGGGATTCCAGAAAAGTTTCGATGAACTTTTCAAGCAATGACAAAAGTGTGCTATTGCTCAAGGGTCTTATTTCGAAGGAGGATGAGTTTCAACAACTTAACTGGTAATCTTTAAGTTATAGACTCCTGTCCGGGAACTTTTGAATTCTACTACATATGAACATTATGTTTGCTCACCTTGTGACGGATCCATACGAGTTTTCACTAATTTTTTCTTTTTTCCTTTAAAGCAATTGTTTATTTCAACCAATCTTCATCGAGAGCCAGGCGTGATTTATGTAAATAAGGAATATTACATAAATTCGGTTTTCGCGAGTTAAAGAAAGCTAAGTGGGAGTTTAGTAAGAGGAAATGAGAAGTCAAGTGAATTAAAGATCGAGAAGTCGACACGTTGTGTTGTTGACAAGTTAAGCGAGCCTGATGCGTTTTGATATACGTGAAGAGAAGCGGATTTAAAATATTGAAATTCACTAATACGGAGTGTGGAGTCTTCATCAATTCATCCAGCTAAATAAAATGTCTGAAGTTCGTCACGAAGGAACCACAGCCGTAAAATATAAAGTCAGTGACTTTGATTAAGAAAATCAGATTATTATCGTGTGGCGTACTTGTAATTGTGCGCGTTTAAGCTTTCCTAAATTCAGTTGAAATTCTGTATTATTATCAGCTTGTATTGATATATCCCCCTTCACCCCACTCTAGTTTATTTATCTTAATTAGTACTGTGTTGTGTATATTCATAATCTATTGATAAGAATCAAAATAAATCAGTTTGAATTGGAATCATGTCTTACGATCCTTTAAGTCCACCAACACATCCAGCCGGGTTTTCAGATAGAAAGGAAGGTATTAATGTAAGGGGTGGCTACAGGTCCCCACAACCTGCCACTGAACTCACACACATAGAAATATTATTTTTGGCGTTACAAATCAATGCCATCTAGTCGACGCTTTTCAACAGATATAATCCTAACTCCAGGTTCTATTCACCTTACGCCAGCGTTTCTCAAACTGCGATCCGCGCCCCCTGGGGGGCGTGATAACTACGAGGGGGGCGTGAGCACATTGAAAAGTCGTTAACAAAAGATTATTTAAAAAATTATTAATTTATTGAAAGTAAACAACTAGAATACATTCTGACATAATAAAAAATACAATACACATTTACTCTGGTATAATAAACTTATAAATACATCAGTACTGCATGCAATGTATTTCTTAATTAATTTAACAATACTATTAGAGCATATTTAATAATTACCAGTGTGTGTGACCCTCATATTTTAAATTATATACAAAAATTAACACTTATCTTGATAATTAGTACTGTTTATAATTAATCCCTTAACTGCAGATAAAAAGTTATGCGATTTGCTCCCCAATGCCACCATTTTCCACGTAGGCACGCGTATGTGGTGTATTAGGGGAGGGGAGGAATGAATAAGCAAATCCTCTGAAGTAAGTAAATCCTTCGCAAGCACGCTGTCAAGGTCCTTTTATTGCATTCCAAAGCCTTCGAAATAATTTTATGGATAGCTGCGCTCAGAAAATATCGTACTTCGGAAAGACGTATATATACGTCCAAGGCAGTGAAAACTTTGATTGAGCGAGACTTTTATATACGTCGATGGTACTTAAGAGGCTAAAATTGTGTTGTATCTTTTTCCTCAAAGTACAGTATTTTGGAACGCAATACATTGTTATTGTATGGAGGGAGGCGCAGTGAAAATTATGATTTAATATTGGGTCGCAAACCTTGAAAGTTTGAGAAGCACTGCCTTACGCAATAATAGGCTATTGACGACTATTTCTTTTTAGAAAGCAGGGCAACTCCAAACATCAACTTCTCTCGACTGCGTCCAAGAACACCATTTCTTCTAACTTAAAAGATACACTTACTCCACCCTTTTGCTAGTTGCTACTAATTTTGAAAATAAACATGAACATGTTGTAAGGAATAAAATGGATGATATATATTTAAATCATACTTACAAAATGAAGTAGCTAAAAATAAAAATGAACCTTAAGAACTCTTTAGAACTTTCGTAATCGCATTATCATCTTTTATTACATAAGGAATTTTTGTCATGAAAAGAAAAGATTATTTGCCTTTTAGTTTTACGAATTTTAAATAAAATATCTGTCTTATTCACACATCCACTGTAGGAAAGAAAATTTTAACTTTTTAAGTAATTTTTTTAAATTAGTGTAAAACGAACAATATAAATTAAATACGATGGATTTTTTAAAAATAAAATGGCTTTTTCCCGCTATTTAATCATCTTGTGAAAAAGAAAAAAATTATTTTATTTTCAGTTTGTTATATAAAATTTAAGCATTTAATCATTGCTTCTTTATTTTATCAATTAAATATTCGGTTATGTAATATTTGTGCTCATAGAAATACAGTTTTATTTTGGTTATACTAATCTTTAATTCAGTGCTTTCAAAAAACTTAAAATATTCTGTGTGTTTTAATTTTTTTATTAAAAAGTATAATCAAGTATGTTCTTCTAAGAAATACTCTAAAAGAATATATATATATATATATATATATATATATATATATATGTAATTTTTAAAATATGTATGTGTGTGTATGTGAAGCAAAAAAGTTTATGCATATTATATTCGCTCTACTTATTTCAAAAATGTGTAAAAATGTATAGCTAAATCATCTAATACTTATATCATACAATATTTTTAAATAAAAATTTGATGTTATTTAAAAATATTATCAAACCAAATTCGTAGAAATAAGTAATAAATGGACTTCATAAAATAAATTGAATTTAAAACTGTTATTAATTACAGTATTTATATTCACCGTATAACACACAACCTCTTTTTAACACCCGTTTATAAGCTGCACTTGTATATAGCAGAATCTTTGAATTCTATTTTTACCCACTTTAAAAGGTCAGATTAATTCGAAATTTAGCCCACTTTTCCAAGATTGATGATAATATAATAATTTCAAAGTTTTTTCCATTGTTCCGATCAGGATTAACGATTTCACATTTTCAGATCCCATCCTGCATCTGGCGATTAATTTCAGATCCTATTTCCAGATTTGGCGACTAAAAGATTAAGTTACAACTTAGTTCGATTAACTATAAAAGGGTGTTTTTTAGTTTTTTAAGCTGTAATTTATTGTTTAACGCTCTTTTATTAGCTTCACCTGTATGCAACGGAATCTATGAATTCGAGTTTTACCCACTTTATAAGGTCAGATTAATTCGAAATTTTGCACACTTTTGAAGAACCGATGGCAATACAATAATTGAATAATTTTGTTCCATTATTCTGATCAAGATTATCAGTATTAACGATTTCCCATTTCCAGATTTGGCAACTAACTCCAGATCCCAGATTCTAGCTTTGGCGACTAAAAAATTAAGTAACAACCCTAAGGCGAAAACTCTCATGTTTGATACGAATAGTGATCTTTGTAGTGAAAAATATCATTGACATTTTACACCTTCTGCCGCATTAAATATTTCAAACTTAGTTCTTCCAGATTTCCTTCAGTTTGTTGATCCTACATTTTGCAAACCAGGTCGTATCGAAGCATTGATAGGATTCCAATGGTTATTCCAGATTCTAAAAAATGACGCATTTAAGATTAATTCATCAATGAATAAATGATAGTTTAAATAACAACTACAAAAATAACACTTTTTTACAGCGAATCGAACTAAAAAGTAAAAAAAAAATAATTCTTCATATAAGAATAAAATGATTAACGAGAAAATTAATGTCATTGTGGTAAAAGCGTGTGCGGGGCTTCATACTATATTTTTACACTAATCTGCATATCGGAATAGAACTAGTAAGAAATTATAACATTTGATATCGAGCACCCTACGCTTTTACTACATTGACATTGATTTTCTTGCTATAATCATTTTAATCTTATATTAGGAATTATTTTTTTACTTTTTAGTTCGATTAGCTATGAAAGCGTGTTTTTTAGTTTTTTAAAACTATAATTTATTTACGAAAAAACCTAAAATGTATGTATACAATGCTGTTAGGTTTTGGAGTCATTTATTCGAGGTATTATTCGAGGCAACATTTCGACATATATAGCAGTCTAACTTTGTACATGCTTATCCTTCTCTTTTTAATTTTAATGTTATCATTTTTATACCCGGTGTATAGCATACAACTGTAGATTTTGATCTTGTTTTTTGTGTTAAAAGTGAGCGCGTGTTATACGCC
This sequence comes from Trichonephila clavata, assembly GCA_019973975.1. Taxonomy (NCBI): domain Eukaryota; kingdom Metazoa; phylum Arthropoda; class Arachnida; order Araneae; family Nephilidae; genus Trichonephila; species Trichonephila clavata. Next base: position 289,998 of record BMAO01000303.1, on the reverse strand, counting down.
GAATTTTACGGTATGTGCTTATTTATATATATATAAAAGTGATAAAAACCTTTTAGAGAATTTTACTTAAAAATTATTTGAAAGATCTCATTGTAAATTATCCTTTACGAAAGTCCAATCATTCTTTGATACTGTGTATTTTGTATATCTCTTTAATTATTACCATTCTTCTACTTACAGTTATACTCAATAAATTACTGGCAACGGTCCGAAATCAATTTCAAAAGAACGATCTGGGGACAACCTATTCTTAAATTGAGTGCAGTAGCACCGAAACATCGTATTATAGTACAAAAACCTTCAAGAAGATAAAAGCCGATTCTTCTTTTTATTTTTGCTAGCGGAAAAAAAAAGATCGAACGATACAGAACATTGGAAGCATGCCCATTCGGTTCCTAAAGCATATCTTCAAACTGGTGAGAAAAAATGTGACATGAAAGAAGTGAAAGAAACAAAAATGCTCGGGCACTTTCCGTATTAAAAGAATTCCTATTCCTTCTTTTCTGTTTCTGAAGAAAAAGAGGCGAGTCAAAGCGAATTTCATGTCTCATTATGCAGATAAATTTGTCTATATGCTAATTTATGTAAGCAAACAATTCTTTTCTTTTCAGAGATGTAGATAATGAGAAGTCGAAAATGATTTTTTATGTGAAAATCTGAATGGACTCAGAGCATTACTGAAAAAAGAATTTTCAGTTTTATCAAATTATTAAAGATGTTTGTTTGTACTTAATTATATTCAGAAAAAAACTTAAAACTTGTTAAAAAATTTTAATGATTCTGGTCCATTTTTTAAAAAAATAAATACGAAATTTGAAACTGTACCCAGACGAAATTACACATGAAAACAACACTAATAAAAATCCAAGTAAAAAAAAATTCAGATTTATATGCATGAATAATGAATATAATAATAACTACATAAGTATTTTTTTTGAAAATTAAAATCACAATAACATTATCTGCATATCATAACTTAAGGCTATGTCGCGGTAGCCGACTAGTTATGGCATTGAACTCTTGGAGATTTTCTAGTTGAACCGAGTTTTGATTCCGTCATGCTACGGTACTGATGTAAGTTAAATCCTGATGTATGTTAGTCCTGACGTTTATGTTGTGTGGAAATTAGGAGATGTGATTTTGGCTTATGTGTCATTCTCAACCCTTGACTGCGATTGAAAATTGTGGAAGTGCATTGTCAATAGTACTCGGATTTCTTCAAGGGCAACTATATCAAACAATCATTCAACTAGAGCTCATGAAATGTAAGGTTTGTGTTCACTGTAAAATCCGGCGTATAACGCGTACTTTTAACACAAAAGATAAGATCGAAATTTACTGCTGTGCGTTATACGCTGGGTATAAAAAAAGATAGCTTTAAAATAAAGAAAGAAATGAGCATAAAAAAATAGTCTTCTCTAAGTACAGAAATACTGTTTATTTTAAAGAAATGATGTACCTTATGAACTTAAAGGGTTGCATTTCAAGAATATACTAAAGCCCTCGAGTAGCTAAACAGTGCGAAGTTAATATTCATTCATTCACTCAAAAAATATACTATTTTTTTTCAAAAACTTAGAATAATACATCGAATAAATTATTTCAAAACATAAGAGCATTATGCTTGCCCATTTAAGGTTTCTTCGTAAAAAAAAGGGTGCACGTTATTCGGCGAATACATCTAAAAATTTAAAAAATGCAGCTTGAAACTACAGGTGCGCATCATACATACACCGGTGAGAGTTATATGCTGTATTATAAGGTAATCTTTTTGAAAAAAGTTCTTTCACTAAAAAAATATTTTTAAAAAAATCTTATTTTTTTGTGGCTGAATACTGAACTTATTAACGGATTGCATATAAATGCGTGCAAGTGTACTTAAAGACATTTAGAAGTTTAGCATACAAATTTTTTAAATTCTAAATTTTGCCTGGTATGAGCTATTTGAGTATTATTTTAGATCCAAAAATATTATTATTATTATTTGCATTGGAAATGTTGTTCATTATTATTCAGCCTTTAGTTCAAATTTTCTTAGCAATTAATTTGAAATTAAAAAATGGTAGAAATTAAGAATAATTTTTAACATCCTTTTTGGTTTTCTATGTAACCCATTAATTAATAAAACTTTTTTTATAATCCTTTCTATAAAGCAAGTTGTTACAAGCCCTCTTGTTGAGAAATATGTCGTTTTTTTCATTTAGAGACTGAAAAGCACGTGCAGTTATTAATTAGCAATTTTAAGTTATTTTTTATATTTTCTAAAGCTTTGCTTAATTTACTGTACTTTTATTTTTTTCAAAAATTGAGTAATTGCACGTGCTAATTGTTTATTATCTACGTTTGGAAAAGTTTTGTATTTTTGCGAATGGCAACTTTCTTGTAATAGCGAAGAATAATGGAATGTACATAAAATTGAGTTAGAATAATCTATATAGTATTCTTTTATCTTAGGAAAACCACACAATTATTATTATTTAGAGGAGAAACGACTGAATGAAACAAAATTCAGATTGAGTCTCAACATTGTGGTGACCAAAAGAAGTGATTGTAAAAGAAGGTACGTCCATTTTTATTTGAATAAGAATTCTTTATGCAACGGAAAAAATGAAGCTGTTAGTAAAGAAACGAGAACCTATTAGAGCCGACTTTACCCAATCATATAATGTTATATTGGAAAAGTTAAATACTGATGATCCTATAGAAAGAAAAATTAAATCTATTTTTGCGAATGAAAATTAATCTAAAGAATTGAAAGTTTAAAATCACGTTTTGGAAAGGATGAATTACTTATAGAGTACTATGTTCGTGAGCAACAAAAATTAATTTTAATCAACGTTACAGAAACAAAAAGAAAATTAAATACTTCTCAAATTTATGATAAATTAGAATCTTATTTACGATCTTTAGAATCAATTGGTTTAATATCTGACAAGTATTCGGCAATGCGTTTTCCTTTAGTTGTATCATGCATACCGGAAGATATTTATAGAGTGTGGTTACGTAACTCTATCGTAATTTCAAATGGTGACAAATCAAATAATGTTTATACAGAGAAATTGAAAATTTTCTACTCTTTTTGAAACTAGAAATAGAAGAAGAAGAAAGAATTCGTTTAGCGAAAACCAATTTTTTGCACTCAAGGGATATTATGAGAGGAAAGAAAAAATATCACGTTCTTCTTATGCAACTGCTACAGATTTGTTTTCAGGATGAGTATAAAAAGAAAATAAATTGCTATATTTTACTGTATTTTCTGTGAGAAACTTCATGAAAGTAAGGAATGTTACCATGCTAAAAAACTAGATTTTGAGAAAAAACAACTTTTGAAAAACAAAAGATGTTGCTTCACTTGCTTAAAGTCTGGACACAAGTCAAAAATTTGTAAGTCAAATGTACAGTGTTTACTTTGTAACAAACGACGCTGGGCTTTGATGTGTCCTGAATTGCCCTCAAACAAAACGAGAGTCAAGACCCCTGATTTAGAAGAGAAACTGAAGGTCAGTCTATCGAATCATTTAGCAGCAAAAGAAGTTCTCAAGGCAGGAGAAGTTAATATCAAGGCAGGAGGTAAAAAACGAAGAGTTCGATCTCTTATTGACAGTATATCCCAAAGATCTTGCTTATTGAAGAAGACAGCTCAAGAAATGAACCTAAAACCTGTTGAAATGAAAAATATAATTCACTCTGTATTTGGTGGTTCAACTTTACAAAAACAAGACCATAGACTATATGAGATAACTCTTCAGAATGTGAACAGTGGGCTTAGATTTGACATCCAAGTCCTTGATCAACCGATTATCTGTGGAAAAATATCTCGAATCAATAAAGGAATTTGGGAAAAGGATTTGAAAAGGAGGAATATAACTTTCGCTGACCATGGAAGAGGCTGTTCAGATATTGAACTGTTAATAGGAACTAATTTTTGTGGACATTTAATTCTCAGGAAACATTTGGACATTGGAATGTGGATTAATCGCACATTAAACTAAATCAGGCTGGCTAATCATGGGCAAAGTTCCTTTATTAAAACGAGAAGACACTACTGCTCATCTTGTGATATCATTACTAATGAAAAATAGTTCTATTGCTGATCTGTGGAAAGTGGAAACCTTGGGAATTATGGATCCAGTGTTGACCAAATCTAAAGAAGAAATAGAGAAAAATACAGTGGTGCATTTTATGAACCCAGTAGAAAGACGAGAGAAAGAGAGATATATAGTACAAGTACCTTGGATTGAAGCAAATGAAATAGTACAAGATAATAGATCTGTAGCTGAACAACGTTACATTCAAACTTCCCAGACTATGAAAGAGGAAGGTAAATACACTGCTTATGAAGCTGTTTTCAAGGAGTGGTTTGATGAAGAGGTGATTGAGAAAAAATCAAAAGAAGAGATTAGAAATCTTTCTTCAAGAGAAGATTGGAAACATCTGCAAGGAACTTGTAATCCTGCTGATCTCCCATCGCGTAGCTGCTCGGTGCAGGGAGTTCTGAAATCAAGATAGTGGGAAGGTCCACAGTGGTTTAAACTTCCAAGAAGATATTTTAAAAGAAAGAAAATTGAGGAATATTGTTTTGGTTTGAAGTGATACAAAAGATCGATTAGACTGGCCACTAAGATACGGCATGTTTCTCTGAAAGGATTGCTGGACTAGGATGTAAAACTCAAAACGAAAGGTGGAGAAATTGTACGTCCTGTGAAATGATTGTTCCCTTTGGAACTAGATAACGATGATCTTATCATTTTATCAGTTAGAGAGATGCAGTTTCTTCTGATAAAGATATTAAAATCCTGAACTGTGAAAAGAAAACTAGAAGTGGAAGGAAAGTTACATATTAAACCTCTCCGTTATGAGTAACACTTCTGAACTTTATCACTATTTTTTTAAAAATTTATGTACTTTCAGAATTTGCTTACATATGTTCAATGTTAATAATTTTGTTTACACATATTGAATTATTTTGATTTTTTTTCTCTTAATATAATGCAAAAATCAAAAGTTGAGAGGATGTTACAAGCCTTCTTGTTGAGAATATGTGTTTCTTTTCATTTACAGTGGACCCCAAAAGTGTTTGTACACTTACAATTTCCTGTAAAATTTATTGTTTTAGACTAAAAAAAAATTAATATATTGTAATTGTAATTTTTTACTAATGTAGGCAACTTGTTCTTAATAGAATGGTATAATTATTTTTTTTTAAATGATATCATTATTACTTTTAAAAGTTAATAATCAAAAAGCTATTGAAAAATTACGCCACAAAAGTCTTCGTACACCTAACAAAAATCTCAACTTAGCTTTAAATATTGTATTCCTTTCTTACTTTAATACTTAGTAGGATATTTTTTAGTGTCCACAATAACTTTTAAATGTTTTGGTATGTATTTAATCAGTTTTTGTGATTTCTGCATCGGTTTTCCTCCATGCTTCTGTTATTATTGTTTTTACTTCCCATTATGTGTTTATATGTCATGTTTTCTTTTTTAAAAAATCAAATTCTCACCAAATATGTTCTACTGGGCTAAATAAACTGATTGAGGTGGTTGTTTCAGAATTTTGGACAGTTAAAGAGACACCAGCGGCGTACATTGAGAGAAGAGCGCTTGGCGTTATTATCCTGTTAAAAAATGGAGTAGTCTTCTATATCCAAATTTTCGGCGGATAATTTAAAATTTCACCTTAAAATATTTAAATAGAGCTGATGATTCACATTACCATAAAAAAAATACCAAATTATCTAATTTTGAGGCCGATTTACACCTCCACGCAAGAACACTTCTATCTCCATGGTTCATTGATCCAACTAAATTCTTGGGATTAAAATTCAGAAAATTCAAAATTGACAGCAAAAATTGATTTGGATGACAGAAAAATTAACATTTTTGGTTCTGATGGGCATATAAGAGTTTGTAAATGAAAAAATGAGGAATTTAGTCCCATGAATTTATGTGGAACAAAAACTCCTCCACCTCCATGCTGAAGCATGGAGGTGGAGAATTTCTTGCGGGGGGGGGCTGTAAATCGACTTTAAAATTAGGTAATTTGTTTTTTTTTCTATGGGATTGTGAATCATTATCTCTATTTAAATATTTTAGAGGAATTTTATATTACCCGCCAAAAATTTGGATATTGGAGACCACTTCATTTCTTAACAAGATAATGACCCCAAGCGCACTTCTCTCAATGTATGCCACTGGTGTCTCAAGAACTGCCTCAAAATTCTGAAAAAACCTCCTCAATCAGTTTATTTAGCACAATAGAACATATTTGGTGAGAATTTGATTTAAAAAAAAGAAAACATGACATATAAACAATAATAACAGAAGCATGGAGGAAAACCGATGCAGAAATTACAAAGAACTGATTGAATATATACCAAAACATTTTAAAGTTATTGTGGACACAAAAAGATATCCTACTAAGTATTAAAGTAAGAAAGAAATACAATATTAAAGCTAAGTTGAGATTTTTGTTAGCTGTATGAAGACTTTTGTGGCGTAATTTTTCAATAGCTTTTTGATTATTAACTTTTAAAAGTAATAATGATATCATTTAAAAAAAATAATTATGCCATTCTATTAAGAACAAGTTGCCTATATTAGTAAAAAATTACAATTACAATATATTAATTTTTATTAATCAAAAACATTAAATTTTATAGGAAATTGCAAGTGTACTAATACTTTTGGGGTCCACTGTAGAAACTGAAAAGCACGTGCAGTTATTGATTATGAATTTTAAGTTATTTTTTATATTTTCTAAAGCTTTGTTTAATTTTTATTGCACTTTTACTTCGTTCAAAAATTGAGTAATTGCACGTGCTAATTATTTATTATCTATGTTTGGAAAAGTTTTGTATTTTAGTAAATGGCAACTTTTTTTGTAATAGCGAAGAATGGACTACAAATAAAATTTAGTTAGAATAATGTAGTATAAGTTCTTATTCTTTATCTCAAGAAAACCACACAATTATTATTATTTAGAAGAGAAACGACTGAATGAAACAAAATTCAGACAGAGTCTCCACACATGTATTATATTTTAATATTACTATGTTAGTATAATTATTATTTTATACTGTGTTGTTTTCTTCTCAATTTAAGAAAATTCCGATTATTATTTATCACGAAGCTCAGAAGTTATTTAAGATCACGAAATTCATTTCAGTGAAACGTCAGTATTTTCAACAATATTTATGGCTTTCTGAATAGAAGAAAATGTCGGCTGGGCTGTCCATTATAGATTTTGTTAAATCGTTTTAATTTATTCATGAATTATTTTATTGATACGTTTTAATCAATTCAATATGAGGTTATATTGAACTCTCTTAAAATAGTTTTCCCAGAAAAATGCTAAATTTTGCCAAATATTTTATGATGCTTAATACAAATTGGAAGATTTTATTCCATAAAAAAAGTTATTGCTATGATCTGTTTTAGGCTTTTATATAAGAAGAAATTAAAATTTTTTCTTTAATATTTGTTATTTTTGAGTCCTATACACTAGTATTAGTTACACAAGTGGTGAACAAAATTTTCTTTTCATTGATCAAAGAGACATATATCTTTATGTTTTACAAAAAAAAAAAAAAAAAAAAAAAAATCATATTTTGTGTGTGTTTGGGAAACATTTATATATTATGACCCATCAAACGAATTAATTATTATATAAAACAACACGGAAAATGTCTTAATATTGAGTGAGTGAGTGAATATTAAACATACACTATTCTGCTACGTGACAGCTTTCGGCGACGGCCCTTGTAACTTTGTACCACGGTCAAATGAAGAGGACGACACCCGAGCTGGTACCACCCCTTCCACTAACTTCCGTACCATACCAACGGGAGGAAGTATGAGCATCTACAGTTTAACGTGCATGTTTGTGATTCTTTCTTTGGTAATAAGCGGCAGTTGACTTAGATGTGGAACTAGAGTCTTTTTGTCCGTATGAAGCTCAACTTTATCACAATGTCCTTTCCATATAAGACGAAAATTTCTTCTTCAAAAATTGGTTCTAAAATATTTTGCTGATAGTAGAGTAGATTAATTTTGGCTGTATTTAATACTATTTTGGTCTTTAATTTGCCGTTGAAACAAAATCCTGCAACTATCATGAATCCCTTTGGGAACTTTTCTGTACACTGACGAAGCCGTTTCGTTCGGTCATTCCCGTCATTGGAGCAATAGAAAATTGATCTTCTTTTATTACTGTCACTTAAATATACCCATACCCCCATAGAGTGTCTTTACAAATTTCCATTTTTATCTAGGGGTTTTCCGTTTAATTTTCTACAATTTGTTTTTCTCTCAGTAATATGTTTGGACAAAAGCAGCTGAACTTTAAATTTAAACATCTTTTAAACTATCAATCTTTTATGAATGATTTTACTTACAGTACCGGAAGACATTCCTAGTTTCTATGCAAGAAATCTTGAGTCGGCGGATTTTCTTTATGGATCAGAAACTTCGCTTTCTTGATAGTTGCCCTTGTTCTAACAGTCTTAGGATGAAGTTTCGTGGTCATGTTTTCATTTTTACTTTCAGCAAGACTTTTTTCCCTTTCAAATTTAATACTTTATTAATACCTTTTTTTGAAATGTAATAACCTAGATTTTTTTACATCGCCTTATAATTTTTTGATACGAATATTTCTCCCCGGAAAGCTCAATTACGTAACCTTCGAGCCGAATATCGATTTTAAAAGTCATTTTCAAAATAAATCATTTTACATTCCAATCAAAAGAAAATATTAGCTGAAGATTATTCTGAAATTGCCAGTTTTATCTCAAAATGAAAAAGGAAAAAATAAATTACAAAATCGTTCCCATAAAGTGCACACAAAATTCTGTGTATAACCAATTTTTGATAAATGGCATTGAAACGAGTCAATTTCCGATTTTTTATTTTATTTTTAAGATGTATCCACAGAAACCCATCAATCCAAGCGACATGAATTTGTACGGTAAGCAGAATGAATACTTCTTCTTTTAAAAAGAAAGGGATTTGAGAATTATAACTTGGTATATATGCAAATTTTTAACTACCCAATTAGTAAGTTTTCCTTTTTTTAACACTAGAAAAAAAAAAAAAAGGATTACTTTGCTGGTTTTTGTTGCATGATTTTACGTTAGGAAATCTGTATTTCTTCTTTGTAACAGAATTACGATTCTTTTTCAAATGAATCGTACCGAAAAAAATATTCTTTTAAAAATTCACTGAAAAATGTTCAGAAGATTTTTAAAGAATTATCATTTAAAAATTTATTATAAATTTTTCAAAAACCTGTTTTTTATCTGGTTTGACGTGAGAAATCATTATAATCTTGTACAAACTATATGGGAAAAGGCTGATGAATTTTATTTTAAAAATTCCCTTGTACGAAGAGCAGGTACTGTAGCTTTGTAGTATTTATATTAACTTCAATCTTATCTTTTTTATACCAATCCTATAAGACCACCCCAGATTTTTGGGACCTTTTTCAGACTTAACTATGGTCTTTTTTTTTATCTTCGGAAATATATGGCATATTCAACATCATTGGGTTAAAGATTTTAAAAATTCTGTTTTTCCGCTCCTTCGAAATTAATTTATTCTTATGATTATTTTGAAATCATTTTTACACCTTTTTAATTTAGAAATATAGCTAAATGCATATAACCAGAAAACTTCTAAAACAACAAACATTCTGTTTGATTTATAGATAAAATTGTGACTTATACTCTAACATTAAAGGTCTTATTAAAAGCGGCCCATCGAAACGGGAATGGTGTTTTCGCTGAAGCATGGCTTTAATAGAGATATCCAACCCTACTTGATAACATTGAGATCCACAAGTATCTTTCAAGGATTTGAAATGATATGTGCTAAACACACTGAAATTACAGTTATTCGTATCCACACAGCCGTGTTTCCTTTTGAGGAATATTTTGGCTTGAAGGATCGTTAATGTTAAAATTATAGTGTTATGGAAGTCAGTACGATTTCAGAAGCAGGAACTGTGTAGCAATCTACATGCAAATTATTCGTGTTTGATTCTTGGAGATTTCCGTTACTAAGTCTGCCTACCGTAAAATCCGGCGTATAATGCGCACTTTTAACTTAAAAAGCAAGGGATATATAAAAAAAATTTTTTTAGTCAATTCCTACTTAAATCAACAAAAATTGTTTTTTTTTTAATAAAAATTTCATTTACTTTTTATTAAATAGTTACAATTAATATAAATATGTATACACATATTACAGAATCACAACATTAAGTGGCCATTAATGTATCGTATTGTCATCCAAAACACAATAGTGTATATAAAATTTCAGTTCAGCTGTTCAGCTTTAAAACGTGAGTGTTGGCGCCAGTTGGCGAGAATTCCTTGTATAGATTTCGCTCCGAGCCAACTGTAGTAAACTTTGTATTCAGTTCGAAAAGTGTAGCGATCCCATATGGTTGGGATCCGTTTTTGCTCATTAAAATTTAGTTGTTAAAAAAAACAATGTTGCCGATATAAATTAATGGACTGTAAATTTAACAACAAAATTTTAATGAGCGAAAACGGATCCCAACCATATATGGGATCGCTACACTTTTCGAACTGAATACAAAGTTTACTACAGTTGGCTCGGAGCGAAATCTATACAAGGAATTCTGCCAACTAGCGCCAACTGTTCAGCTTTAAAACGTGAGAAAAGAAAAATCTCTTAAAGTTTTGACCCAAGTCGCTAAAAATGAAGCCAACGGGGCTGTATCTATAATTCTTTAAATAATTAATTTCAGTCAATAATTTTAATTAATTATAATTAAATTACCCTATTGTTACCCCAAAAAGTAGTGTATAGAAAATTTCAGCTCAAATAAGCTCTTTAAAATGTGAGAAAAAAACCTTTTCAAGTTTTGACACGTTGCCAAAATAGTCACTCGGTCGCCAAAATAATGCCAACGTGGCTGTATTTGTGGTTCTTTGAATAATTAATTTTAATCAATTAATTTTTATTAATTATAATTAAATTACTGTATTGCCATCGAAAATAAGCGTGTATATAAAATTTCAGCTCATTTGACTGCTTTAAAAGGCATTTTATTAACGATTGAAAATAGAACAAGATAAATATATATAAATATAGAGTGAGTGAGTGGAGTGAGTGAATATTAACGTCGCACTGTTCAGCTACACGAGGGCTTTTGGCGACGAACTATAGTCAAGTGACACGGACGACACCAGAGCTGGCACCTCTCACTCCTAAATACCACACCAACGAGAGGACGTTTGAGCTCTCGACAGATTTAATGTGCATCGCGCCCCTACGCGGTGGGTCTTCTGTGGTATTGGGCTCGAACTCATGATATGCCTGCCTTGATTCGATACCTTGACCACTTGGCTACCGCGGCCACTATAAATATAGAGAGTTAACTAATAGTAGGAAATGAATAAGCTCAATTTTTATGGGTGTGTATTATGCACAGGGCATAAAAATGATAGCTTCAAAAATAAAATTTAAAAAAAAGAGATGGGCTTTTAAAAAATTAAACTTCTACATACGGTTTATTCAAAAGCAACAACATACCTAAAGATCTTAAAGAGTTATAGTTCTAGAAATATACTATTTTTTCAAAATCCTTGGAAAATATCTCGAATAAATGAATTCAAAATATAAGAGCATTACATACGTACATTTCAGGTTACTTTCGTAAAAAAAGGATGTGCGCATTATACGGCGAATATACCTAAAGATTAAAAAATGCAGCTTGAAAGTATAGGTGCGCGTGATACGCCGGATTTTACGGTATATTGTTTCTTCACAAATTTTGCTTCATGATAAATACATTTTGTTGTCATAAATTATTTATTTTAAATAGTGAAAGCAAATTTTAATTCGAAACTAAAGCAATTTTAACTACTGAATGCTATTAAACAAAACTACTTCCAAATTAGTAATTCAGAATTACAAAGTTTCAAGTTGCTCTTTAAAATGAAAATAAATTCGAAAACAACCATTGTCTAAGAAATTGTCTTTTAATTTCAATCATTACTACTACTGTGTAAAATAGTACATAGTTGTTATTCCATTATTATTAAAATGACTATTCTTTATTATGATAATGAAGAATTGTACAGTATTTTTGAATTACGTTTTTAAAATGCAGGATTAATTAAGGTAAAAATGCTTAACTAAGTAAAAAAAAAAAGATTCTTTTTAAAAACTCATGTGTAGTAAATTATGTACGAGATTCTTTCTTTATTTTAAATTAATTGTCTGCAGTAATCATTATCACCTAATTTTTTAAAAAAGACGTAGAATCAAAAGAAATAAATGAATAAGATAAGGCTTTAAATTACTCGAATATTCTTTTTATTGTCAAAATATTCCCGCAATTATTCTGAATAAAAAATAGAATATTAAAATAAAATAAAAAGAATGAATTATTTGTAATTCGTTTGCTGAGAAAAATTATTTTTAAGGTAAAATTGTTGGTTTTTTAATCGCAACAATTTTTAATTAAATTTTAATAGAGGAAATGACAATGAAGTTGCATTGTTTGAATTTTGCGTGTTGATGAAGTTTCAACATTGTAAGCGTTAACATTATTTTCTACTACCCTATTTTATTAATAATGAATACATTTTATTAATTTATTATTTAGAGTACTATTATTCTCCATGAAAAATTTAATATGGAAATTACGTAATAAATTTTGTTTCTATCGTATTATTATTTCTTTGCTAGAGTGTCTATAAATTTCATCTTGGCTCAAGATGAAATGTTTGATAAATTTCTCACATTGTTTGTAATAACTTTAAAAACAGATTGAAAAGAGTTTTGAGTATGAAATAAAATTACACAAAATAAAAAGAAAACATATAAATTTATACGTTTCAAGATTATATACATCATCTTGCAAAAACATTATAAACACTTTTACATTTTCCAATGAATTCGTTTGGATGACGTGGTCTCGTGATCAAGAGAGAATGTTTTTTTCTCTTTAAAATAATGCTGGACAAAGTAAGCTATCATTCTTTTGTTTATTTTTACAAGTGAGGGGAAAGGTGGCTGGTCTAAGCGACTTTCAAAGGAGGTAGATTGTAATGGCCTGAAAACTTGGAACGAGTATCTCTGATACAGCATGACTGGTAAGTTGTTCGTGATCTTCTGTTTTTAGCATTTGTGTACAATGGATATGGGGTGTTAAAACCAGCAATAGACGCCAAGCTGTTGGACGTCCACTTATCATCAAAAACAAAGAATTTCGCTTAGTAAAGCAAAATCGCGTCAGACAGTGGATCAGCTGACAACCCAATACAATGCAGGTCCGAGTACAAGTGTTTCGGGGCATATATCTCAGTGGACACTGTTGGATATATGGATGCACAGCAAACATCCCACCCGTGGGCCTTTGTTGACCAAGCGTTACGCTCGTATTCACCGCTAAACTGACCCAGTGATGAAACCTGGAGTCAAGTAACCGGCAGTCAAGTTAAAACTAGAATTTCCTAACCTGACCCCGGAGTTAAGTTATTACTTGCGATGGTGGATTGCACTTTCCGAAACCAGTTTCCTTCCTCTACCGTGTCAGTTACGCCCATATCACCACTAACCTGACCACCGGTTAGAGGAAGGAAACCTGGATTTCGCCGAAAGTGCTATTCACCATCCTAGGTTAATAACTTAACTCCGAGTCAGGTTAGGAAATTCTAAGCCGGGTTAGTTTTAACCGCGCATGCGCAGTAAGCGATTTTTCGAGTGTTTACATTTTTATGCGAGTTTTGAAGAAGTTTGGTTTTTATTTGAGCTTAGGATGAATGCCATTCAAAAATTTTCTACTGTAACCCAGTTGGATTTCTTAGAAAAACTGGAAAGCAGAAGAAAGAGGAAATTTGTTGTGAGAGTAAGTTTTTTCGAAGAATTGGATGATTACGAGTTTCAGAGAAGATTCCGATTGACAAAAGAAAGTGTCGCGGAATTGACTCTGCTAATTGAACATAAATTAGAAAGCAGAACTTCATGTAATAATGCCCTAAGCCCATTGGAACAAGTTCTGATTGCTCTGCGATTTTACGCAGTTGCATGTATGCAGTTAGCAATTGCTGACTTGTTCGATGTCAGCCAGCCCACTGTATGTCGAGTAGTTCACATAGTGAGTGAAGCCATAGCATCCCTCTTGCCTGATTTCATTCACCTGTCAGTCAACAGAGAAGAATGCAAAACGGTATGCAAATCTCATAATTATTTATTTTTCTTATCATTAATTATTTCAAATTAATAGAAATTTTTATTGAAGATATGCATTGTTATTCAAAAAAGAATACGTAATTATCATTATTTTGGCTGTACAGTAAAACTAGCTTGTAACATAAATGAGATTCTGAATTTGTAAGTAGCTGACTTTCTAATAGCAATAATACATTTACCGAATGAGATTTAAATGTGTAAGATACTTTTTATTTTACACTTTCTAATATTAATTATGTGCTTCTATGCTTTGGTAGCACTATCTAAAGACTTTTTCTTAATGTACATATGATGCTAAGTTTGGTTTCTAGATTTCTTAAATTAATAGTAATTATAAGGCAGCATTATCTTAAGTAATATTTGAATATTATGAATAATGATTTGCTGTTAGATGTTACACATTTGGTATTTATTTAATGTTTACAATCACCCTTGGATATTCTGATCTTTATTTGTTAAAAACCTAAACAGTTACTTCATTCCATGTATTATATATTCAGTAATTTTACTAGTTTAAAATCATAACAAGTAGACTATTCAAATTTTTTTATTCAGGTGTCAAGGAAATTCTTCAATATTGCTGGATTTCCAAAAGTTATTGGAGCTTTGGATGGCACCTTTGTACGAATAATTTCTCCAGGTGGTGAAGATGTGGAAAGGTTTCGTTGTCGAAAAAGCTACTTCGCATTGAATGTGCAGACAATTATCGATGCTGATCTTGTGATCAGGAACGTTGTGGCTAGATGGCCAGGAAGTGCTCATGACAGCACTGTTTTCAACAACAGTGCAGCATGTCTGTCATTGAAAACAAATGAGCTGTATAGAGATTTTCATCTGCTAGGCGACACAGGCTATGCATGTGAAAAATATTTATTGACACCTTTTGGGAATCCAAGAACTCTCGCTGAAGTCAGGTATGTATATAAAGGTATTTTGGTTAATTTAAAGATGTTTTCTTAAGCCTTATCCCATGAATATAATTATCAAACATACTGTTCGAAACAACCAGAAAAAAGTGAACTATTAACATTAAATCATGATATTCATGTTTTAATATATTATCAATAAGTTCAATATTTTAAAAGTAAAATTTTCCTTAATTGCCATATACTAAAAAGAAAGTAATCTTTTTCTTGGATTGGGAATAATAAATACAGAAATAATTGAAAGAAATAACGAGCTGTTTTTACCATGAATTATATGAATGATCATGCAAAAAATTAATTTGTTTTCACTGAGAGTTTATAATCTGAAAAACCAGCAAAATAGCACAATTCACATCTCTCTTTTGAAATAAAACAAAATGGAGTGATTCACATATCTTGCAATTATAGTACAAAGCTAATATTTTTTTTTAAGAACAACTTAAAATGCTTAGGCTTTGATAATAATATCTGCATAAAATGTAGACAGCATATGTTCTCTCGTTTTTGTTTTCACTTCAACATATAACTGCTAATACATTTTAATAAAAACACAAACTACATGTTTGGGATATTTCAAGACAGTTTATTTAAATTTTATTTTGTTTCAGGTATAATAAATCACATGTGTTAACAAGAAACACAATTGAACGAAAGTATGGAATCTTAAAAAGAAGATTTCCGTGCTTATCAATAGGGTTGAACTGCAAGAGTTCCAGCTATAATTGTTGCTTGTTGTGTTCTTCACAACTTATGTATACGTCTGGGTAAGAATATTTTGTAATTTGATTATTTGTCAAGTCTTTGAAAATTTTCAATGTATATAAATTTACATATAACTTTTAATATGTGTAATGCTTACATTTACACATTGTGTACATATTGTTAAATGTATTTTGCATGAAATTTACTTAATTTAAAAAATACTCATAAATTATAAATATAATATTCTACATACTGAACCTAATTTTAAAAAAACCAAAAGGTTATATTAACTGATTTGAAAATTTTTGACCAAAATGTTGAACACTTAAAATTTTTGATAATATACTGCAGAAAAATGTTCTTCCTTTTAACAGAAGCATTTATATTTTAAAAAGAACACACATGAAACAGATGCAGAAGAAAATACACCTGTATTCTTGATATACTGTTCTCAAGACAAAAATTTTGTTTGTGATTCCCAAAACATGAAATTTTACAGGCAAATACTTTCAATTGATTTTAAAAAATAAAAGAAAATGTGTTTAAAAAGGGGCAGTGGCACTTTGTTTATGATTGTAAAATTATCATAGTTAATACATCAATGACATCAGAAAAGTGTCCTCTGTTTTAAGACCAAAATCAAAGCATTTTAAGGTCTAAGTTCTTTTAAAATTTTAAGAGATTCTTTTATGTTTGTATAAATATTATAATTATATATAATTAAAACAGTATTAAATCCATACTTTTGAGATTCATAAAAAATGTTGCGTATATATATTTAGGAAAAAATTATTCATTAACTCGTTCATCGAAAAGCAAGATTTTAAAATGCATTTTCATAGTTCCATCCAGAAAAATAATTTGACAATTATTTGTTTTGGTTAAATAGTAAGAACCATGCTGATATTTATAAGAATACATAGTTTCAACTTATTCCCAATCATAATAATTATATTTATAATTTAATGTACTATTGTAGATGATCCTGAACCACCTGCAGATCCCCAGATAGAAGCTTTGGTGCAACAATTGGAGCTGGAAAATGATGATGTAACACCAAGCTTTGAAATAAGCTCGCGTTGTCCAGCTGGTTTTGCCAAAAGAAATGTTATTGTCACGAATTTTTTCTCTGGTTAATTTTAAACATTTTCATGTAAAACACAATTTCAATACAAAAATAACAAGTTTTTGTTTTCATATATATTTATTCAACTTTTTGTAAAATTATTGTATGGTTATCTTTTAATGTAGCCAATAAACTGTTTTGCACTTCAATTTGGGCCCTCAGCAGCTCCATCCGCAGTTTGTGCTCCTCCTCCATGTGTTTTATGTTCAACCTATGTTCATCTTCAATGGATGCTGCAGCTCTGGCAGCAGCGGAGGGAGCTGTTGCTTTTTTGCCACGTTTGCGAAACATTGATAATGTCTCCTTCAATGGTCTCTCTATTTTAGGCGTAGGTTTAGGCGTGTCCATTCCTGCATTCTGTAAAATAAATAATTACATGTTTAATAGAAACACAAACTAATTCTTAAATCTTAAAAAAGCTATGTATATCTACATACTTAAATAAAAATTCTTTTTACTTTAGATGGGTAATATCTATTTTGTGTCTTGATTCAATACATTAAAAGTTTACTATTGAGTGGCAGTGGTATAGACGTTTAAAAAAAAGTTATTTTAAAATTTTGTAATTATTTAAATTTTTGCCCAGAAATCTTTGAACGTTTAATACCGAAAAAATTCATTCCTCAAAATGTAAAAGTTGTTTATAATGCATATTAATACAAAAAAGATTTCAAAGAAAGTGTACCTGAATCATAGTTACATCAAATTTCTATTAAAATATGACTTGTTTATTTTTTTATATTGCATTCATAAACTTATTCTCAAATGATAAAATCACCATTGTTGGAAGGAAAAAATATGCAATGTTATCACCAAAAACCAGAAAAAGCTATTACATTCATTACTTTACCTTTTCGTATGAACAGTTCATTACCTCAAGTATTTTTATCCAATTTATTTGTCATGATAGTTATAATAAATTTTATATTAATGAATTTGAATAGTAAAATATACTTACTGAAGGATCTGATGAGCAGTCATATTCAGTAATTTTGTCGGTGCTCTGTAGAGACACAGGGGGAATCAACGAAGCAGAATTTGACGTACTGGGGGGGGGGGTATGGAGATTCTGTTTCAAAGAAAAATATTTACACATTTTAGATATAGCTATTAGTGCAAGTAGTGAAACGTTTTTTTAATTCCTCTCTACTGGACAAATTAAACATCTACAGCAACATTGATTTTTGTTAATGTTACATAATACTATTTACTGGGTAGATTTAAGAAACTTATGAAAAATTTCAAAACAGAGTATTTTACTTTTTAAAGAACAAATACTTCCAGTAAATCATTTAAACCAGAATAAAATCACTTTAGTAAGACAGTTTCCCTGGGGAGTGAGCATTAACGAATAGCTTTCATTTTTTTATCGACTACGATTTAATTAAAATATGTAGTAACTCGAAAAATTTACTTACTTGAAATTTCGATTTCCGTACTGTCGCTGTCAAAGGGCGTATACAGTGGCAGCGTCAGAATCGGCTCCTCCAAAAATCTCATCTCGAAGTCCGTCAATTCTGCTTCTTTGGGTACTTCACCACCACCTGTTCTTCTCCTCTCCTGTCGCAAAATGCCACTTTTTTTGCTTATTCTCTTTTTTAAATTTAAATAACATTGACGGATTTGTTGTGGTGTTCGCGGATTCACCACTCCATCAGTGTCGTTGAACTGCCGTGCTATTTCAGTGTAAGCTTCGCTTTTTTTCAAGCTACTTACCGCATTGGTTTCCTTGCACTCAATTATGTGCAAGTGTGGCTTCATCAACTCCAACACCAACTCTTTTTCAAATTGTGTGAAATAAATTTTACTAAGATTCATTTTTAAAATTAACACGACGTTTAAACACGAGGAAAGCCGGCGCGAAGCGAATAAAATAAATAGAAGTCACGGGGCTTACTCCGACCAATGAGAATCGACCAGTAACCCCAGGTTACGAAACCCGCGGTCAAGTAACCTGAGGTCGAAAAAGAGCCGTGAATTGAAGTTCTAACCTAGGGTTAGTTTTAACTTGACTGTCGGTTACTTATCCCCAGGTTTCATCGCTGGGTCAGGTTAGCGGTGAATACCGGCGTTAGTGGTGAATACGGGCGTAACTTGCGATGGTGAATTGCACTTTCAACGAAACCCAGGTTTCCTTCCTCTAACCGGTGGTCAGGTTAGTGGTGAATACGGGCGTTATTGTCAACTACACTTACAGTCGGCGTGGGAGTGTCGAGACTGGATCATAGAAAAATTTAAGATCCTTTTCGGATGGTTCATGATTTCCCATTCATCTCGTCAATGGTCAGGTTCTTGCCGGTATAGGGGTTAGTGACGCTGACTGCGGTGCTGTAGGGCCCGCATTCGAATCCCGAAGAAGGCATGGATGTTTGTATTGTAATCCTCATGACTTTAAATTCCTTCTTCCTTTATGATGTGTTTACTTCTGTAAGCCCCCGTGTGATACTTTGCGGTGCACCGGGATTTTTAAATGTTCCCAATAAAAAAAAGTGGTCATGTCAGAGAGCACCGTCTTCAAGGCGAACAGTTGCTCCTCCATGTTCAGCAGGTCATACACAGGTTTGTGATTGCGGTACTAGGCTTCGGAGAACGTTTTCATGGGTGACTCTAGTACCCTTAATTCTGGTGGAAGGAACCATGAAAGTTGTAGACTGTCTGAGCATATTTGCGTATCAGTTGCACCCTTATATGGTTACTGTTTTCTCAACCGTAAATGGGACCTTCCAGCTGGATAGCGTCTCATGTTATAAGATTAGAATTGTATTAGAAGGATTCCAGGAGTGTAAAGTAGAACACCTATTAATATCCAGGCCTCCTAAGTCGGCGAATCTTTATTTGATAAAACACATTTAGGTTTTCATAGAAAGGGAGTTCAGAGATCAAATATTTTCATGTCGAAATATCTCGACTTAATATGACCACTTAGACAGTTGGTACAACCTGTATCCAGTCATCTACCAAGAACTTGTGGCATCCATGTCAAGGCGAGTTGCAGCTGTTTTGCAGGCAGAAAGGGGTGTAACGTGTTGTTGAGTAGGTGTTCATAATGTTTTCGCTCTTCGGTGTGTATATATAGTCGGACTCCAATTTACAGAATTCTATTTAAAACGAATTTCGTTATTGGATGAACTTTTCTCCCCCCCCCTAATTAAAATAAATGCAAAACCCCTTATTTAATGAATAATAAATCCCGTATTAAAAATTATTCCAGTAGCCAATTTGTTTTTAAAATTTGAATTAGATTTTTGTTTTTAAATGACATATTATTTTATTTTGTCCGGAAAAGACAAACAAAAAAAAACCAGATATTGAAATTTAAAAAATATGGATGCTGCAGTGTTATTTTTAAAATATATAAAATAATTTACATTTAAAATTGGGTTTTAACAAGTTTTGTGGCTAGCCAATCTTCTCTCTTTCTGTTTATAATATTGAGCGAAATCCTATTGAAAATAATGGATAGAATTTCTAAATCCATTACAAGAAAATGGTAACTTACCTAAAATCGCATTCAAAAATGCATAGCCCGTACTGAATCTGTGTATAATTAACGTTATTGACAGATTTTGGACTCAAATACAAATTCAAAGCATAATGTTATTGGCTGAATTGTAGCACTTAGCGAAAAGTATAAAATTATTAGTCTTAGGATAATTATATAGAACGGGCTTTAAGATAAGTACTACAGTTGCTTGAGAAAGTTTAGAAATATACATTTGTATTTGTCTATAAAATGTTACTAAGGTTAAAATAAAACTAGAGGAACAAGTAATTTTCAGTATATAATTTGAATATGTAGGTAACTATAAGTATATCTCACTTGAAAAATTAAAATTCATGATAAAATCTATAATAATAAACTATTAAACTTCAAAAGAATTTAGACCTTACAATTTAGAATTCCTTTTGTATCCGCGAATCTTCAACTAATCCTCTTGGATAAAATTATTCTTTTTAACTGTAAGCTCTGTTGAAAAGTTTCGTCGAAGACGATGGGATTTAGTTAAATGAGTTCTTCTATTTAAGTGTTGGCATGTGTGTACGCGAGGATGGTCGATGGTTGATAGTTGGTGATTAAATGTGATTAAATTGAGAATAAGATTTACGACTGGAGGTCGTATAGTTAAGCATGAAATTTACAGATAATTCTAGCGTAGTAGTCAAGAGCACTCCAGGAGTCAGATGAGTAAATTTTAATTATATGTTAGTAGCATTAAGCCTATGCGATTGCTCTTCCGGTTATTTATTAAGTGCATTCCCTACCTTGAATAGTGTTGATTAATTGAAGATATAGTAAATATATATATATATACATATAATTGTGTTTAAAAGTTGCTGTAACTGATATTTTCTGTGCTCCAAACACCAACAATCCCAAGTGGGTTGTTACACTTTACACAAATAACTATTAATGAAATTTATTGGGTATTTTTGAATTAAATAGTATTTAATAAAAATTTTATAATTTTTTATATTTTTTTCTGAATTGTTTTGAATCAAGAAATTTGTTTCATTATATGTGAATAATAATATTTTTTAATATTGATACATGCATATTACTTTTCCAATGAGGTACTTTAATAATATTGAATTTAAATTCCTCTTTTTTGTCATACATATTAGTAGTTATTACTTTACGTTTTAATTGCATTTCTACATACATATATAAACAATTTTAAATTGAATTAAAAATCACCTAATCCTTTAAAAGCAGTAACATTTCGCTTCAGATAATTCTGTACATTTAATCTAAATATATGAATCCTCCGACTTTGTCTCTAATTAAATTCACGAATTTCTAATCTACAACTTAACTATTCTAAGAAGTCATTTCCACTTTATTTAACAACTGTAACTGAATTAAAGAATGTTTGTTATTTACAATAAAATTTACCTTAGCTCTTCTAAATATTATTAAATTCCAGAAATAATTAATAAAGTTCCTACACTTTCGTCGCGGATATTAAGAATATCGATTTTAAGTGTGGCAACATAATCCCGTTTTCAGAGCATCTGCCTTCATCAGACCTTCATTGTATTAGCAGAGATTTCTACTTATTGGAGGTAATTTAATATCTAGAGTGCTTTGCTACTGTTGCTTGTCGCAGCGCTGAATTGCTCCAACCTAAATTTAGATTGGGAGCATTAATTACTAAGTTAATTACAGCTGTGAACAGTGAAAAGCGAGACTGTAAATAGGTTATTGAATACTTACTTCATTAGGAAACATAAGGTTTGTGGATATCAGCATAACAATTGCCGATAAGATTGGAATGTAGAAAGGAAAACTTCGATTCATTTAAAGCATCTCGGTAATGAAAAGTGTAATCGTAAATGCTTAAGACATTAAAAAAGTAAATACTTTTTAGTATAAATATTTGACGATGAAATAAACTATCAAATTATCCATTTTCCCATGCTATGGATTGCAATACTTAACATGGATATGAGATTTTCAGAATCTGGAAGAAGTTTTAATAGTACAGGTAATGCTGAATGTAAAAATAGTATTAATTTTTATCGTATACTTGTTTGTTATGATTATTAATAATTAGCTTACTAATTCAATTAATTAGTCTTGATCCGTGACTATACTTTGCGCTGTATAACATAGAAATTTTAATTATCTGAATAGGGCGAAGTTTTGTAGACGTAATGTGCTCGTGCTGTTTAATTGCATATTAGTGTCACTAAGGAAAAGCACGAGAGCTATTTGTGATGGCCCTCGTAGTTTTGAGCCACGATCAAGCGACGTAGATAATCTCTAAATATAATCCACTTAACAAACTTCCGTACGATTCCAAGCGAAGAGTTTAAACCTTGTATGAACTGATGAAATGAGCATCAGTCCAACTACGCAGCGGATGTTCAGAGGCACCACAAGCACATGTATTGCGTAAAAACAAAACACTAACAGTATCAATTGAAATTGATCTTTTATTCAGAAGATGCAGTTACGAAATAAATAGATTAATAAATTAGTGATATAAAAATCCAACAATGCATTGGCTTGTTCCTGGCCTCGTCATTTGGCTGAATATATACTTGCTGTGTTGGGGGATATCCTCCTGTGGGATTGTTTTTTCTACACCTTCCAATAGGCGAGTTTGATCTACGCAGTCCTCAGATGGTAGAGATATCTGTTCATCATAGCCCAAACAGGTTTTATGGGGAGAGATCAGGCGATCACGCCGGCCAAATAAATATTCGAAATGCAAAATATAAGCAATAGAAAGGGGTGTAGTGTGCGATAGAGCATTATCAAGTTTAAATATATGGTCGAAGAATTTATAATGAGATAGGAAACATTATAGATTGTTGAATTTTGCCAACTTTCCACCTTGCTTTAAAGGTGTCGTGGATGATAGCCAAAGGAGTTCGGCTAGCGAACGAAATGATATTCTGAACCATAGCTCCTGATTTTCATGATGCATAGTAAATGATTCTCTGGTGAGTATCTCATCGCTGTTGTTTGAATATATCTTTTCTGGTCGTAGAAGTTCAGGTTAAAGCAGTACTTATCCCTGAAAACAATTTTACTGCAGTCATTGAGATTGCAAGCTCCGGTATCACCGCAAATGTTTCTTAACGTATCCGACTGATTGCGACAACTTTTTTTTAAGAAAAGGGAGATACGGGGATTTTTGTTGTTGTTTTTAGATTTGTTTAGTACATTTTATGAAAAATATGCTGACATTAAGAAGAGAAAAAGAAATTATTATTACTAAAATAGGAAAAAATGGGTAAAAATTGACAACAAATAACATAAACGCAGCCCATTCTGTACCAAAGGTTTATAAACAAATTTTCAATTCTGATGTGTTGCTATGTTATTCATTTTTGAAGTGAGATATTTTCATTTTTAAAAAAACTAGAGCACTTTATCTCAGTTATTATATGAGATTGCTTAAAAAAACAGTGATTATATTCACATAAGAGACTATAAATTTTGTAATAAAACAGTGATTGAAAAATCTGAAGGTTAAAAAACTTCTACTATTATGTAGAATTTACACAAAAAATTTCATTTAATTATTTTCAAAACGTCTTCAGCAATCCTATCCCCGTTTGAGTATTTAAAAAACAAACACATTTCGAGTAAAACGCGTTTTAAAGTATGGCATCTTGCTTAAAGTAATGGCATCTGCTTTTACTAAAACATTTGTAATTTTTCTTCTAGTAAACGGAAAATGATAAACTTGGTATTTTCATAAAGCTAATAAGATGACCGTCAAGGAAAAGAAAAAAAAAAGATAAAAGAAGGGGAAAGATAAAAGGGAGAAGATAAAAGAAAACAGTTTTAGTAGAAATTATTATTTTTATTAATAATACATATTGCTAGAATTCTGAAGAGTCGCAACCGGCTATACAAAGAGCCGTATGAAGCTCGGGAGCCTCAGTTTGCCGCTCCTGTTGTAGAGTGTGTATATTCATTAAAATTATTTTCTAAGTGCGTGTAAGTAGTACGTATGTAATGAAACATTCGATGTTTATTTTGATTATATATTTCAACTTTTGTATAGTTCTGTGAATAATGTAATTTTATTAATATACCCAGTCATTAAATATTTGTATATTTCATACAGAAAGCATTTTTAAAAATATGAATTATAAAAAAGGATTTTGCAAAAAAAAAAAAAAATCTTCATGCAACAAAAGAGAATACATATGAATTTTCAAATCAGAAAATAAAATTTTACATAAATCATACAATTTTATGTAATTTTGCTAGTACAATGTTAAGCCTTATGAGGAGAGATATAGGTGGAATTGCACCAATAATATATATATACACTAGAATATAAAGCTTAAGAAACTTTTCAGGTTGCTCCATAATTTAAAAAAAAAATAACCGAAGGACATGAAGAAATTCATATTACTTATGCCCCATGTAGCACTTAAAAGTTGATGAAAGCATAGTAGTCAAAACATAAATTACATGCATACATTATGGAACAAATAAGAAAAAGGATTTGTTGACAAAGTTAAGTTAGTATAAAGCATTGTGTCTATGAGGAAGAACAACAAACAAAAGTTCTTTAGTATGGGATATGATCTCCTATTATTGCAATAGTTGCGTGACACCGCCTGTTCATAATCAATATCAAATTATCAGGCAGTTCTTGAATGTAATAGGTTCTACTCTTCAAGGAGCATCTGTTTCAGCTGTCTGGTGTCCTTCACAGGATACGAGCTTGCTCTCAGTGTCTCCCCAAATCATCCCATACGTGTTCAATGGGATTTGAATCAGTGGAATGATCCAATCCATTCTGTGGATATTCTCACTTTATAGAATCTCCTTTTGCGGAAAGTCTTTGTGGAACTACATTGTCGCATGTGTAGGAGGATAATTTTATCGCAATAACGATCTCCGTTAAGTGAGCCGCTGTCGAAAATATGCAGTTCCATTCGTCCATTATAAAGAATGCTTATACACTCAAGAATTCCGAGGCCACCTCGACGGTCTCTTTCCCTGATGTTAGAGAAATGAAACCGCGCGTGTCCCTCTTTCCCTCCGTATCAATTGGTAAACCTTTCTTCTCCTACCATAGATCATTGCTGTCACTGGTGTCTGCCATTTGGAAAGCTTTCTTAGCCCATGAAACAACAATTTTATCAATTCCAAACTTATGCAATACTCGTCAAATCACACTCCATTGCCGACCATTCTACCACACAGAAGGACATCTTGATGGTTTCTTGAAGTCATTATGAGCGTACGATTTACTTGTTGGGAATATCTAGGAAATATATTCTTCCTCCTTCCTTATAAGTTACCTTGGTACTGAGCTCGAGTACTCCAAGCGTTTGTGTACCGTGATGTTCCCTCTGATGTAACAGTACTGACATTTGTGTATGCCCATCTTTCTACTGAGCGGCCTTCTTACTTAATTGGTCGTAAAATGACGTTTTCAACAATTTCATGTTTGTGTGTTGAAAATGAGTTTGTTGCATAAGTTTTGAACGCTAGTACATAGATATAACCATTTGAAATTTTATCAAATTCCTCATATAAAAAGTTTTGATAAATTTATTTTTTTGGATTTTGAACATAATACAATTGATTATTACATAATTTCTTTTCTAAAAAACAATACTAAAAATATAAACAATTTCATGTATCAAGATAGTTGAAAATAAACAGCCATGAATATATGTAGTTTTTGTTTGCACAAAATATTTCTTCTTTGCTTAAAATTCCTCATTATTTTATTTTTTCTACTACATTTGATTCACACATATTCAAACTAGGTCACGATTCTTCTGTAAAATGTGACATTTTTTTGTTCTACAAATACTTTGAATAATTTCTTTATAAATATACATGAAAAAAATGTGCATAAATATGAAGAAACAGCTTTTTAACTAATAAGATATGTGTATATTACCTAAAAAAAGACATTAGAGTTAACGGAAAAATAATAACTAAACTTTGAATTCAAGCTTTCTTTTATGTATTAACAATGACGAGGTTCAGAACCCTAAAATTATACGATAGATATTATTCGCTGAATGTTCATTGTATTTATTTGATTCCCTTGTATTTATTTTGAAATGTGTTTAGTTGTGAGAAAATAATTCCTGTGTAGATTTTCTTCACATCTTTCCAAGGAAATTTTTTTAAAAATAAGCCCTAGTTAAGTAAAATAATGATTTTAGAGGGAATTAAAAATGTTTAGAATTTAAACACACATTACGTGATGTAAAAAAAGGATTTGCTTGCTTATACTGTTTACAATATTGTTCTGATTTATCGTAATTTAGACTGAAACTGAAGAAACTAAAACATATAAACTGAAGAAATTCTGCAATAAAATGTTTTTATTGTTAAGTAATTTTGAATTATAACTCATTACATATATTATTTTAAATTAATGAATAAAAAATAAATATAAATTTTAATTTTTCAGTAAAATTTGAGTAACACATTCTGAATTTTTCATTTATTATTTTGTGTATTCAACAAAGTATTTATGTTTTACACGTATACCCAAAAATTCCTTAAATGTCCTTTTAAATTTCAAACAATTGTGTTGATCAAATGTTAATCAAAACTTGTAATAATCAAAACATTTTGAAATACTAGATTTTTTTAGCTTCTTTTTTTGTATTAGATCAATTCAATATGAATAAAGTATGAATGAATATGAATTGCAATAGAATATACGATTATAAAGTACAATTCCTTAATTGTTTTTAAACAATATTTTCATAATTTATTTGAATTTGAAATCTGTGCATATGCTGTTTTAGAGAAAATTAATTAAATAAAAATAGCCTACAGTCCTTTAAGATTTTAACTCTACATAACAAAAATCACAAACTACTTTGCCAATGTAAAAATTGCATGTTCAATATATTATAAAGGTTTTCTGTTTTAACAAAAATGGTAAACAATCGGCTTATGGTAAACTAGCCTTATTTTGTAGTGAGGGAGTTCCAGTGTACCTAATGAGCCAGACACTCACAAAAAATGAACTAAAAACTGAATATTTTTGAATGAACTTATTAATTTGCAAAGATTTAGCTTCGGAGATAGAACAAAATAAACTCAAAATCAGAAGAAAGGTCTCTAAGTTTTGCAATTACAAATCTTTTGATGTAACCTAAATCTCTCTAAATTTAGTTTATTTTTAAATCATCACAACATTACTAACAATAGTTGGCATTATATTCAGTAAACAGAATAATAATTATTTTGAAAAAAAAAAATGGAAAGTAAATGCAAGATAAAAACTAACACTAAATTTGATGTATTCCAAATTAAATAAGCATCAGCTATATAACTAGTTGGAATAAGGTGTAGAATAGGGGGCCTTTTGAATTTGGCGATTTTTATCTGGATATCGTGGTGAGATATAATGAATTTATATTTTGACAGACTTATTATTGGCAGAATTTATTTTGGCAGGGTATAATTTGGTAACTCTTGATATTTGATATGTGGTTTTATGCAGATAAGGTCACGTGTTCTTTTTAATTAATTGCTATTGGTTATTTAAAAGATTTACGGATGTTTTAAAAAAGTCAGACGATTTTCAAATTAACAATTCCATCGTTTATTTCTTAATTTTATAGCCTGCACTTAAAGAAAATCTACGGTGGTTATAGTTCAGATCAACCTTCATTCGCCCTTTCTTTATTCCAGCTCTTTTGCATTAAAAAAGGAGCACAGTTACAATACATCAAACAGTCAATTAATCAACAATAACGAGATGTTTACGCGCGTGGCTATTTACATCTGCTTTCACCAACTAATTGGCAGGCCGACTGGCTAAGTGTTCACGTAGTTTATTGAGTGTGCACGATTGTGTCTTGTTGCCATTCGTTACACTCTCCCTCTGGTTCCTAAACAACGTCCTCGATGAGGAACCAGCAGAATTGTCTTTTCTAGATCTTCCCTTTTTTCTGAGAGGCATCACTGGAGTGACTTAGCTTCGTTAAGAGAGTCATCCTTCACTTGTTCTTGGCGAACTTCTTTTAAGTGAACGTCTGGGAAAATCGATGAAAACAGCAAGTATGCTACAATCAGCTTTTACTTGTTCGGACGTGGGTCTCGCCAATAAATCGGCAGTAAAGTTCGATCTTCCGGGTATGAAGTCAATAGTTAGCTTCTTCCTCTACTTCGAAGATGGAGGGATGATTTTTATGTTTCTGCCAATACGTAATTATAATACTAAACAGAAAATATCAATCTCAGTGACGCTCTGGCGTCATGCGTGAATTAAAGAGTCAGCAAAAAAGTGAAAAATATCGATGATAATCGAGGATAAATCAATTTTACAAAACAAACAGCGAGCGCTGTATTCTGAGTTCCAAGTAAAATTCAATAAAAAGTCAAAATGGACCAGTAAACAAAATAAAAGAAAACTTAGCTGATCTGCGTGAAGACAATTGCAATCCAAAATTTCTAATATCCCGGTAGGAAATATACAAGCCAAATTTTCCAGTAATCCGAAAATTTCTTCGTAGCCGGCAGCTACAATTACAGAAACCACTTTAAAATTCTTTATGAACTAGGTGTTCAGAATTTGACTTGATAATTTTACGTTGGGCGCCATTTTCTAGTAGGAAATATTCATCAGCGAAGAGAACAGTCACCTGTTGATCCATGCTTCGATCTCTATGATTTTAGCCCCATGGAAAACGGATTCTTCTGTTCTCAGAGGTGATAGAGACGCAAACAACCAGTATTCTTACAAACGTTGGGCACCATTGCAGCCAAGTCAAATTTTCCTAAGCTTTTCCATAAGCAATTGATTTTGATACGATCTTCCTTTCAATCTTGTAATAGCGGAATTTAATTTTGTAATTTAAAAATGATTCAATGGATCCTCGGCCCCACGTTGGGCGCCATTTATAACCAGCACTCAAAGAAAATATACGGTGGTTAGCTTAGATCAACCTTTATTCGTCATTTTTTTTATTCCAACTCTTTTACATTCAAAATTGAGCACAGTTACATCAAACAATCAAATAATCAACAATAACGAGATGTTTGCACGCGTGGCTAATGGCAGGCCGACTGGCTAAGTGTTCACTTGGTTAATAGAGTGCGCACTATTGTGCCTTTTTGCCATTCGTTGTGTCGTGACTCAATGCCACCCCTTACACTACCATCTCCCCGTCTATTTGCAAATATTACTGGATGTGTAGGTGGACTTAAATGATCGAAAGACATAATTGCAAATCAATAGATTTATTGTTTCTAATTAACAAAAAAGGGTAGAAACACACAATTCAAATTTAAGAGAAACAAAATTGAGTGGAGTACAATAAGGGGAATTACTACTAGCCGAATAACAGAACAGCAACTGAGTCTAGGAAAGCTTAAACACGCACAATTACAGCTACGCCACGTACGAATATTCGCAATATCTTAAATTAAATCACTGACCTTATCTTTTACATCGGCAACTACTTCGTGATGATTTCTGCCTTTTTATTGGCTGGGGAATGGTTGAAGGATCCACACTCTGTAACACTGATTTTTACAAGCTTCAATCAACTTCTCTTCGCGTAGCTCCACACGTAACCGCTATCTATGAATGTCAACAACTGCGTGCTGACCTGTCGATCTTTGCTTCACTTAACTTCACTCTTTTATCTCTTCACTTTACTTAACTTTTTTAACTCGCGAAATCCGAACTTATATAGTATAGTACTTATATAGTAATCACGCCTGGCTCTCGGTGAAGATTGGTTGAAATAAATAAATTATTTTAGGAAAAATAGAGGAGGTTATAATCAAAAGACCGGTATAGATCCGTCACAGTGCAATTTTCATTTCGCATATATATTTTGTCCTTGAAGGATTTTTTTTAAATCTTTCAGTGCAATTTTTACTATTCGATTTTCCTGTTTTTCGTTAGTTCTTTCGACTTATCCTGACAAGTAAGTCTGAAAGGCATTATTTATTATCTATTTTTATACTTTGGAACGAAAAGGGAAATTGTCTGTAATATAGAGGTGCATGGAAAACGCATTGATTGCTGCAAATGCTGAACGTTCGGTTTGCAAGAAAGCTATGCGTTTGATTAAAAAGGATTCGAGTCATTGGTATATTCGGGAACGCGGAAAAGGTGCATTGTATAAAAATATGTGTAAGGAAGAATATCTGATTTGAAGAAAGTGAGCTGAGTTTGCTTGTGATTCTGATGTTGAGGAATATATGGGTGCTAAAACCGAACCATGATTTCATTTCATTCGAACTTAATGTTTCGAAGAAAACAGTTACGGATTGGATGAGTTTTTGAAAAAGGTATGTATGGAAAGTCTGTGAAATAAATTTACCTTTCTTTAGGAAAACTTTCCTGAGTACACAAGTACGCCCTTTTCTTTAATATTCCAACTTACGAATTCCTTTAACTTAAAAAATGTAATTTTTGCATTATTGATAGCTTTATAAATACTTTTTAAATTTCACATTAATATTATTTTATTCTTATTGCAAAAATACAATTTATAAATTTTCGGAACAACTATCGCCAAATTATATTGCTTGGCAACAGATTCCGGTTGCCCTTAAAGTTGAGACATCACCAAAGGGTCAACACTTTAATCAAAAAGTTTATTTAAAGAATTCATTCTTTAAGAATAAATGCTATTCACAACATCAAAATCTCCTGCTCCGAAAAGTAACTTCCTCTTTCCACAGTACCTATAATACTGTTGAATAAACTGGATAAGGAAACTCATTTCCATTGTCAGTATATTTGTATAAGCTACCTCGGGAAACAAACATGAAGTGGCTAAAAGCCTTATCAATAAAATCTAAAGGAATGGTTGAGTCAAAATAAAAGCGAGCTTAACAGGTGAAATGTTTCAAATTTAATTCTCTTATTGCCTAAATAAAACGGAATTAAATCTTAAAGATTGCTTGTTTTAAGTATCAAACACAAGATAACATTTATAAAATAAAGATACGTCCTTTCTGAAGATTTGAATATCCTTTTATTTTATTTTATATTTAACTATCATTATCATAAAATGATTGGTGAATATAAAAATTAAAATCTGAATCATATGTCATTGGTTATATGCTAGATGAATAAAAGACTAAATCTTAAAGTTTCAGTTGATACTAGGAAAATTTCTAATTTACCTGTTTGATTTATAAATATAACACAAAAATTAAAAAAAAAATTAAGTTTTAATGTTATCTTTTTGATACCATGTTCTTTGTTTAAGTTGTGAGCAACTTCTATTTGAAGTCGCTCCTTCACCATCTAGCCTACCTAAGGGTATGGGGGGGGGGACAAAGCATCACCAGAAAAACTTCCACAGTAATTATTATTATACTACTATTCAAGCACACTAATCAACCAACTACAAGATAAGACCCTAGGAATGTTATAAAGAGAGCAATCTACTCCAAGTAAACAAGCGCTAGTAATCTGCTTAATTTAATCTAATTTACTCTATCTTGGATTATTAATTCTCAATCTCCTCTAATTTATTATAATGGCAAACTCCTTCCTTAACTCACGCTGTGATAATGAAATAAATATCACCTACGTATCACCGCAACAGTTCCTCTGCTCCTTCTATTTTACATTTACAAAATCTTGACTTTATATAGTCAAACTAATCTACATATCAAGGTTTCTTCTTGAGGGCTGGCTGTGAATTAACGAAAGCTAGCCCCAAAGTTTCCTCAAGAGGATTATTCAGAAGGTCGCTTATAGATCCGTCACAAAGTTTATTGTTTTGCCTTCATCACATTTTGTAAAAATCAAATTCCTTCATTGTAATTTAACTAATTATCAACATCAATGTTAGATGTTGATAAATTTCACGTAATATATGTATATATTCGTAGAATTAACAAAAATACATATCATGTTAAAGCTTCAAAAGATAATCTAAACTAGTTTTCTTAGCTTTCAAAAATATATTATAAGGATACCAAATCACTTTTCCACACTTCTACATCGAAGTAGTTTTAATTAAAACTCTTGCTACTGTGGCTATAGCAGTTTGAAATAAAAGAGATAAATCTTTTCGAAGATCCCCGATCAAAAAAGAACTTTATTCTAACCATAAAAACAATTGAACAAAAACTAGTGTTGCCATTCGCAAAATACTAAATAGTAATTGAAAAATAATAATATAATTTTATTACTAACGTTGCCCTCTGAAATTTAAAGTTTGTAATATGGAGTTAAAAATAAAGATAAATAAATAATACATTTTCAACATATCACAAGGGAAAAAAGTAGAAAATTGTTGCTATTGCTTAAAAGTTTTCAGTTTCCTATTTTTGGCCAAATTGAAGGGTTTACTTTGTGATAGTGCATGGTAATTTTGAAATCAGAAATACCTCATTGAATACGATTAATAGTTTCCTCAAAAGTACTCCACTAAGTGAATCCTCTCTGAATTTAACAATATTTCTATACGTAATTCGTTCCGAATCAAACTTTATATATAAAACGAAATTTTTTTGTAGAATTATAACCCTTTAACAACCAATTAAAAGTAAGGCTATTCGCTGCCAGTGCCTCCGTTTTCCACATAATATTATGTATTATAAGAAAAACGGAGGCACTGGGCAGCGAATCACCTTACTTTTAATCGATTGTTAAGGGGCTATAATTCTGATTAACTTATTATGTAATCCTTTGCATACACTGTTAAGGTCATTCCAGAGCCTTCGGAAGAGTTTTGATGATAGCAGCGTATGGAAATAAATTTTATTTTGGAAGGATGGATATATAAATGGTGTGATACCAAAAATCGAGACTAAGTAAGTAGCTTGAAAAAAGAGTGGGATTGACAACAACTGTTTTGGTGACGTTATCTCATGTACCTCCTCCATTCACGTGGACAGTTTCACCTGAATCGATCGCGCCAATTGGGAGTACTGCCTCATTGAGTGAATACGTACAACTGCATTCTGCGGGGAAATGTCGAATCAACATCAAGCTTCTTGAGAAACTTAAGAAACCAGCCACGAAAAAATTTCAATTATTAACCGATGCGTCGTGCACATGTGCTTGAATGGTACAAGTGTTTCTTAGGGGGAAGGGTTAGTGTGGAGGATGATGAATTTGCTGAGCACCCAAGGTCAGCGATTACAGACCTAAACTGTAAAATTCGTGATATGAGTGGGCTCTCATTTACGTCATGAGTGAGTGAGTGATTTTGGGGTTTATTGGCGCAATAGCCGATTTCGGCTATACTGCGCCAAACATTTGTTTTAATATCTGTGGTCTAGACGGGAAGAGAGAAAGAAAGAATGAATTGAATGGCAAGAAAGAGGGTCGAAAATAGAGAAGGATCACTAGGGTACCCCGTGTTCGTGAAGCCCGTGTTTACCAAATACAGTAAACCCCGTGGGAAAAGGAAAAGATCACTAGGGCACCTCGGGATTGTGACACCCGTACTCACCTAAAGAAGGTGAGCCCCCTGAGGGGCTCATTTACGTTATTGGTCGGACCGTTACTACATTGAAGTACTAAAAAGACTTCTTGAAAGAATAAAGGGGAGAAAGGGCCAGAATTGGGGATTGAGGAACCCATTTTAACTCAATTGAAGAGGTTCAAGTAAAAACGGAAAATCTCCTAAAGGGACTGCCAAAAAGCTAGTTCCAGAACTGTCACCAACAATGGCAGCACTGAATGCAGAAGTGTGTGAATGCTGAAGGGAACTACCTACTTTGAAGGTGATACTCTCACGGAGAACTGATTCCGAAAGTTTAAAGATTTATTGAACCTGTCTTTTTTTGTGTTACACCTCTTATACATCCGGGGCACATAATGCATGGGTTGAGCGAGATGGATATACTGGTCCACGGCTTAAGGTGTAAAAGAAAAATAATAAAAATAATGGAACAAATGACAAAATGAAAAAAGAAAAACATTTTTCAATTAAAAAAGTTTTTGCACCGATCTATTTTTTCAGAATACAAGGCGAGCGTAGTTTTCTAATTTTCACCTAGTTCAAAGGCCCCTTTTTTCATTTGGAGAACATTTTCTTCAATAAATATACATACTCTTCCAATAGCATTGGATAATTCTTCAATATTATTCGATGTGAAATTTCCACATTTCCTTCAAATTTTACTTTTCTTCATGAACTCTTCTGAGCTGATGAGAGATTAGTTATCAGGAATCCCAGAGTTCACTTGAATACACCTAAAGCATCGGTAGCATGCATTATATCAAAGCCCAATTCATATCCAGGTCTTACAGCATTTGCTGTTTTTCTTTTTTTCACTCTTTATAAAGGGGTTGAAGAATGGTATTATATGTAATAACGAAAAAAACAAACAAAAACGAATCATGTGTCACGAAATCGGATGGCAAGGATAACTGACGAGCAAGAGAGAGGAGTCTTTTATAAAGACTGAAAATACGCTATCTTTGTGGACTGTATCTGCTGCGAGTCTTTTTGTTGTACACACTCACGCAATAATCGTCGTGTTTGATCTTGACCAATCAGCACTGTTTATTCTGGTAACATTATTTTAGTAGGAACACATTTGCGAGAATATTTTGGCAGATTTTCCAAACTGCGTAATATTAAGGGAATCAGAGTGAGTGAATGAGAGTAACATTAACGTCGTGCGATAGAACAACGTGAGAGCTATGGGTGACGGACTACGTAATTTTAAACCTCGGTGTCAAATGACGAGGATTACACTTGAGCTGACCCCCTGCCATACCCACGGGAGGAGATTGAGCCTCGAATGATTTAACATACAGCAGCCCCATTTACATGGAAGGTCTTCAGAGACACCTTGACTCGAATCCGGTACCACTCCCCGGCCACGAATTGCTGACCATAACCAATAGGCTACCGCGGCCTCCTAAATCAATCGGAAGTTTAAGTAACTGAAATTTATTACTAAAATTACAAGAGTGAATTCTGCACTGCGTTAAACTGAACGAAATGAGATATTCATGTACTCTGAGAAGACAGAGTTTACATGTGGCTACTTTTGATATCTGTATCACGCCAAATTCACCAAAAAAGAGAGCCAAGACTGTGAGTGCAGAAATTTCTGAAAAACTGATTAAGATATTCAACAGAACCATTATTTATGCTCACACATAAATTTAAGGAGCTACACACAAAATATCCTTATATTTAATTCAATTTATTATTTCTCGTATCTACATGTTTTTGTAACGAGGTTAAAGAGAATTTTCCTCTAAGAGAAACAATTTTTCCCCCTTCATTTTTTCCTGCTTTTTAACAAACATTCTGCTTATGTTTGTGTACAAATTTAACAATTATTAATTAAATTTGAATTATTATTAATCAGAAATTTAGTTACATTGTTGAAGAATGAAGAAACTATCTAAATAAATATGCAAAATGAAAGTTTTTTAATTTTATTTTTAATTTTTAGAATAATTTAATAAGTTTCAATTGCTGATGATACAGTTAAAAGATAGTAAAAATGTGTAGCTATTTTAATCTGCTTTATTTATTTGACGAATGAATATTTTTTAATTATACTTACTCAAACTGTTAATACAGTATTTTCCCATTCAAAAAGAACTTCAGTGTGTTGAAAAAGGAGTTCATGCGATGATTCATAAATGTTAATTGGAGAAAAATATTGTGAAAATGGTACAGCTGTGCAAATACTTTATATGTTTGTAGTAAAAAGAAATTAAAAGAACATTATTGTATTGAAAAATTTTGATAAAGAAATATTATGTTAACGAAAGTATTAAAGAATTTGTTTTGTTACCTTTAATGTTCATTAACTATCTAAAAATTTCATATTTTTTCTCTGATGTATGTAAAAACTCATCAATTTCAAGCCTATATTTTTATCAGTATTCTGCTTTTGAAGGAAAATTTAAAATGATTTCTCAACTGATAGTAAAATCTGTCTTAGTTAAAATGATTTCTTACATTGAAATAAATAAGCAAAAAAAGAAAGGCCTTTATTTTGCTTTAAGGTAGCGTTTTGTAATTATCAACACTACACAAAGTAACGCGTCTTGCGATTTCTATAACAAAGCAAGAAAAAACTGGGATAAATTAATATACTTTTCCCTTCTGATGCAAAAAAATATCACTGTACGTAATACTTGGCAAAATTCCTATTAAACTTTAAGAGTAAATGTATAATAAAAATGAACTAAGTGAAAAAACGAAATTGAGCGTAATCTTTTCAGATAGATAAAGAGAAATCTACGTTTTCGGGATAGGAGTCCGATTAAAATTTTTAACTACTTACTATCAGTTGTCTTTTAGCTGTTGTAGTATAGATATAAAAGTATTGATATCATGTCTATATTTTAGATATATTTGTCGATAGAATTCACTGGTCTCTCAAAGTTGACTCTTTTCAGCTAGTGGTTTCCCTGCAAGTTAGGCTGTCTACACCAGATGACGAGTCTTTTGATTTGTCTCATGACTTATAGCAAATAATGAGAAAAAATTGGTAGCTTTGTCTATTTTGTCCGGTTGAGTATTGATTTCTATTGACATTTGAGCAGACACGTCAGATCAATTTCGATTTTTTTCATCGAAATTAGTAAAATCAAACTAGATTTTTATATTAGAAAGTCATAAAAATTAATGGAAGTTTATTTATCTTTAATACATTAAAGCAAATATCACTCTGTAACTTTTTAATTCATATCAAAACTTGTCAATATATCTTATAAAATAATTTTTTTTAGAGTAAGCATAATTTTTAACGACAAAAAATAGCTTTTTACCTCAACAAATAATAACTCAGAGAGTTTTATTGATAGCAAACTGGAAGGATATAACTTTTATGGGAAATTAAATTCGTTTTTAAATTATTAGAACGATTTCTTGTGAAATCTATCTAAAATTTAGAAGAAAGAGAAATGTAACAATTTTAAAAATGTAATATTTTGTGACAAAATTATCATTTTGGCAAGTCATTTAAAATGTGTGGATCTAAACTTTTTTTTTTGTAAATTAAAGCATAAAAATGTAAATTGTTTCCTTTTGTTTTGTTTCCGTTTTTATATTTTCACACTTCTAAAATGTCTTTTTCTTGTCATCATATTTTAAGTAGAAGTTTGAAACTTAGTTAATTAACTTACGTGTCTGAATTCCTTTGATTAACTGAATAATATTTCAAAAATTGATTCATTATTTGATACCTTATTCTATTAAGATGTTCTTTATTTCCTTTAAAGTTTAGAAAAGGCTTAAGATATTCTAAGATCTCAATACATTAATTTAAATAAAAAAAATCTTAAGCATACAAAGAAGTTCGTGTAAATAAAAACAAAATAAATAAAATAATAATTTTATATTAAATCTTTTAAGCTATTTTCCAATGTAAAATTTATGAAAAACTGCGTACTTATTTTTTAAAGACCTTATTTTTTATATTTTCTGTCATTTTCTGAAAAAAATTTCTTCTTCTGTTACAGTTGATGGTACTATTTCCTTTTTACTGATGACACTGCCTTATTTTGTAAAGAAATTTGTGTTTTCATGTTTCACTGTTACAATTGATGTTATTTCATTTTTACCGATAGTGCTGCCTCATTATTCAGTTCCCTGAAGCTTTTTACAAATGCTAAATCAATGTCTCCAATATAATATTCAGCATATATATAGAACGCAGAACATCAATAAAAATAGTCGATTTATGTTTTTGTAAGCATCATTGAAATTCAAACGATTCCAAAATAAAAATTTCTAATTTCTTAACAAAATAAAAGGATTTCTTTTTATAATTTAATTTTCGAAGCTTCATAAAATTTCTATTAAATTTCAAGTACGTCCTGGCATGTTTTGAATGACTTTTATAACTAGACATTTGAAAGGTTTTACTTCTTACGTTAACTTGATGATTAATATTCTAATCTAGACATTTGATTATCTTTTAATACAAATTACTAAGTTCTACATTTTAGGGATTTGCTATTCAAGTAACTTCGTCCAAGTTGCATTGATTGGATTGTTAACATTACATTCTCTTTACATATAATTTGCTAATTCTTTCTCTATTTTTTCTTAATATGCAAGTTATTCAAAAATACCAAATAATAACTATTTTACAATTAATTAATTGATATTCAGATATATATGTACTGTTCTAATTAATTGGGGAAAACATAATTTTCTTATTTGAGTTGGTATGTGATTACTCGCGATGCCCTGAACCCTTTTAAACCCATTATATCTGTCTTTAGGTAGTGTGACAAATCGACTTTGACTATAATTTTTTCTTTTTAATGTATCAGGAGCTCAGCTGTGAGCCTTTCAGTGAGGCAGCTGGTAATTTCAATTTTGTTTTCTGTATAAGACGTGTTACTTTTACTTGTTCAAAGACGGAAACAACTCCAAGGAACCCTTCTAAAATAAATCGCTCTCAATGAACACACTTTTATGTAGTTGCTACTGTTACTTATGCCACCTGATCGACAGTAACATCAGATCAAGGTCCACGAAATTCATCGTGGCTGAGGACTAGTATTTTTACACCTTTCGTTAGCCTTACTTTGAGCACCATGATGGTAAACACTTCTATGACTATGAGAGATATAACTATGGTAGTTGGTGAGATCGATTTATAAGTGTTCTAGGAACATTTCAAAATTCTGGATCATCGTCTCCAAAAAGAAAAGAAAAATGTGTGCGCAAGTCGAAAACTACTCCAAGAAGTGATAAAATTTTAATAAGTAGCAAAATAAATCCAAGAAAGACAAGCATAGACCTTTGAAGGGATTTATTGGATAATGGTGTTAAAGTGAGTACCTCAACTGCACGGAAAATGCTTCTGTAAAGTGGCCTTAAGACAACAAGTCTGGGGGAAAAAAACTATTTCTAACTTAAAAAAGTGAAGAAAAAACGTTTAACCTGGGCCAAAAAATACCGATCATGGACTATTAATGCCTGAAAGAAGGTGATTTTGAGTGATGAAACATTTGTGCAGGATACAAATTAAGTGCAGTTAGACGAAGGAGAGTTGAAACTTTGTTTCGAGATCATATCCAACAGATTGTAAAACACCCTTCTGAACAGATTTTTGGAGTGTTTTTCACAACAAATGGCCCTGGAAGCTTAGTTCCTCTTGAATACGTGATAAATTCTGTCAAATATATAGAAATATTATGTAGTAGGATTGTTCCATATTCATGGAAACATTTGATGGAACATTTCAACATGACTTGGCCCTTTGTCACAATTCGAAATTGGTCCCTACTTTTACGCGGGAAATAAAATAAAAGTATTTAATTGGCCTGGTGATTCACCAGACTAAATCCTATGGAGAATTTATGTCATGTTCTCAAGAATCGCTTAGCCAAGATGAGTTGCACAACAACAGAACAAATCATAAAAATGGCTATACTAGTGTGTTTCCAAGATGATGAAATCAAGAACATGTGCGCTACTCTAGTGGAGTCAATGCCGAGACGGGTTGAAAAGGTCCTTTCTGCTAAAGGAAAACGTACTTCGTATGAATATACAGGTTTTTCAGTCTATTAAAGGTATGTATTGATAAAAAGCTAAGGCTTTAGAAAAAAAATCACTTTTTCATTTGTCCCAATTAATTCGAACAGTATAGTATATATATCTGTGCATATGCGTGAAGAAACGCATTTAATAATTCGGATGCTAAAACAATAGGAAATTCGGTACATAAAAATTTATCTGTTTTTAATAATTCTTCCTTCCTATTAATCATGCGACTGATAATGATCAGGTCCTGAAGCTAATGAAAGGTAATTATTACACCTTAACATTCAGCGAACCGTTGTTTGAATCTTAATAACAACCCAGATTTAACACTAACGACTTCAATATTTTTATACCATGCTTTCAAGAAACTAATGTACTTTTGTCTTAGATGACTGTTTCCTTCGAATTTGTAAGAATGTACTATTTTTCTTTCAAAAATGAGTAATGATTCTGCTCGAGAACTCAATTAATTGATTTTGTCACGGAATAAGGGGAAAAAATTGTGTCATTTATTTTGCTAATAATGAAAGTTATGCATAGATAGAGGTTTTTTCTGATAACCGTGTATTGAAAGTTAATTAAAAAACAATGCGAATAAAAATATACCTTATAGATATAAGAGATATACGTATAAGATAAGAAAGATATTCTAGAAATATATCAATATAATTAGTAGATTATAAAAGAAGAAAACGTGAAAAAGTTAGATTAAGATCACAAAATATTCTTTAAAAAATGGAGACAGTAATATTAAAAATGACTAACAAATTTTTTCAGATTGTGTTATAAAACTGATTTTGAAAGAAAAAATTCCAGTTTGACAAGTTATTATTTTAAAAACTGAAAGTTAAAAAATTTTCATAAACTTTTATGAAATACTCAATTTTTAATATATTTAGTTATTTCAATGATTTATACTTCTCTGATCATTGTAAACAAAAATTGGTATGTAATTGAAAAATCTACCTCATTGTTGAGGTTTTATTATTGTTTATGTAGTTAAAAACTGAAAAAAAACCCATAAAAACTACAGAATTGTTAACTTTGACATTAAAAAAACTAGAATTCTCGGGTTTGTATATAACTATATTGCATTTTATACTTCATATATAGTAAAGTATCTATAAAAAATTTCAAAACTCTATCTAGAACAAAAATTATGCCCTTAGAAATAGAAAACACTTGTAGAAATGGCTTGAACTTTTTGACAAGAATGAAAGTTAGAGAAAAAATGAATTTAAAGTGAAGGTATAGATTTTGTGAAACTGACAACACTCAGAATGTTTCAATATCTTTAAAATAACTTGAACATAAGTTCTAAAACTTGGAACGATTTTTTACATATACATCTTTAACACACACACACACACACACACACAACACACAACACACACACACACACACACACACACACACACACACACACACACAAGCCTTACAATTTATTAAAAATTAAGACTTACTTTGGTATTGAAATAAATTTAAAAGTAACTTAATCAAATGAATTAAACTAAAATTAAAGTGAATTTAACTAAATGAATTATTATTGAAATGGAAAAGTATTTAAAAATAAAATTATTCGTCCCTCATTTACTGATAACCCATGTTTGAGTCGAATTGTAATAGATATTCTTGAACGAATATTTATTTTTTAATAGTAGTAATTGTAATTTTAACAAGCAAAATGTATAACGATATTTAGCTTTCATTGTGTTATACCGTTTTTTAATTTTTGGCAATTGATAACTTTTTCTTCCACTTTAAAATCACAATTTTTATCTTTGTTTCAGTTAAATATTAAACTAATAATTGTGATATTTGTCATAGTTTGGAAAGGTTTAAATAGGCTTATTTTTCTCAAAAATACCTCTAAAGGTTAATACAATTAATACAAATTTTGTTTATTTCCCCCTGTTGAATTAACACCAAAACTGATGGAAACTCTAAAATATCAGATTTCTGGAAGATAAATACAGATGTGATCTTAGGTATCGCAAACCACTAAAATATGTCGATTAGTGATACTGCAATTTCAAACTTTCTATTATAAATGCGCTTTGTTATCGATTGTGTTCAAGCGATAACTTCATACTAGAAAATAATTTATGGTGTAGGAAATTAAATAAAAACGTAGTAATAAATTCTCCAATGGTTGAAGTGTTCTTTTTATTCCATCGCAACTTATTACTTTAAATCTCCGACGAATTTTAAATCCTCACTTCGTAAAACGTAGAAATCTTTGCATTTTAAAATAAAAATAATTTTCAGTTATATTAAAATAGAACCAGCAGCACATTTTGGTTTTATAAAATTCTAGTATCGCATCGAATGTTCATTAAATTACTTAAGGCATACAATAACAGGTTTAAAAAATTCAATTATAATGTTTAACCAATAAGGGAACCCAAACTCCTGTACCAAATGAGCCTAAATTCATACGATCCGTAAATAAAAACATAAATATCACTAGAAATAGAATTAAATAATCAAAAATGCTACAAAAAACTACGAATATGAAACATCGAGCATAAATATTTACAATGAAGCCCAATAATTATTTTTAAAACCAATTTGGAAGCAATTAATATGAAATAAAACTCAAAAGTTTATGATGATCAATAACTTTAATTAAAAGTTCATAAAAGAAAAATGATAATATTTGAATCAAGAAATGTAATTAATAATAGTTTTAAGAATATTTAATTCAACTAAGTAATAAAAAAAATGTTTTGTCAGACAAGCATAAATACCTTTAAATCTATCAATAATATCGATTTAGGACAGCTTAATCTTAAAAAAAACTTTTAAACTCATTCATTATTAAAAATTACGAGAGTCACACCCAAGGCGTTGCTTTAAAGTCTGCACCACAAGTAAAAATTTATGAATTTGTTACTATAATTGGAAATCGTTATTTTTGATTTCGATAGTATTTTCAAGATTTATGACACTTGAACTTGAGTTAATTCGCAGTAACTATTTACTTCTTTATCTATTTTCTAAAAAATGCAGGAGGATTAAATAATTGTTAAGCATTTTAGAATAATTTAATACCCAAGATTAATTTTATAGAACAAACTGTTAATAGTGTTTCCAGATTAAATGCAGAACATGAGTTTCTTACCTTTAAACATTTAACGTGATAGAGAATATTTAACTTGGCAAAAATGAATTTGTTTAAAATGAGTAAAAATAGTTTGTATTCAAGATTGAAAAGGCTACACAAATTCACATTAAAATTATGTACTTGCCATTTTTAAGATGAGAGTATATAATCAATTGAAAAAAATTAAATAATACCGAAGACATAAATTCAGAAAAGTTTCCACCT
The DNA here is from genome assembly GCA_019973975.1 of Trichonephila clavata. Classification (NCBI taxonomy): domain Eukaryota; kingdom Metazoa; phylum Arthropoda; class Arachnida; order Araneae; family Nephilidae; genus Trichonephila; species Trichonephila clavata. The sequence goes on along the minus strand of BMAO01000303.1, from coordinate 246,762 downwards.
AAAATCGAAGCTACGCTTATATAAAATTGAAATTAAACAAACACATTTTTTAAAATTTTTTATTTTTTCTTCAATACATTTCAGTAAAGCACATTGGCACTCAATAATCTTCTAAGTATGCAATTTAATTTGGTACCAGTTTGTGATTGCAAAATTATAACTGAACAATTATTATCATTTCCTTGATAATTTTTGTTGGGTTTATTATATCTTTTCTTCGAGTTATATTGTAAGGAACATTCATATTGGATGCATTTTAATAAGAATATTTATACAAGAATGAATGTGCCTAAGAAATAAATGTATTATCTCAAAGTTTTTGACAAGAAGTTCTTATTAATGATTTTCTAAATGGGTTTTTTTAGAGTATTGAAGTACATTATTTGTTTTTCAAAATGGTTGAAAGAAATATCGGTAATATTTTTTTGTGTATACATTTCTATAAGTTTATCTTAATCTGAATAAACTACAAAAAATTAATTTCCTATTTTCGTTGTGACAAAATATTGCAACAAGGAGCAACATTCTTTGACTTATCACATTTTTTAAACACATTACATTTTTTACAAAATAATTGTGTAACTGAAATTACAAATCTGGACTAGATTTATTCATGATGTCAAAAATTTGGGTGAATAATTCTTGCATTAAATTTCTTTTTTATCATTTATATATTCCTCTATTTGAAAGCAGTTTATCCTAGGAATGGGAAAATTGTATATTTCTTACAGAAAATGATTAAGAAGTAAACATTCATCTCATAAGTTCACTACTTTTCAGTATGAAATTTAATGAAATTCTTAACTTGTTCATACTTTATTTAATGTCTTATGTGCTCTCTCAGATTCATTTTTAATAGATTTTAAGTAAAGTTGAGGAGGTTATTTAAACCATTTAACAGTTTTGATTGAACTGAAAGATGTTAAGGAATTTTAAGATCTTTAAGGTGTTTACGCTTAAAATTTCCCAGAGTTAAGAATAATTTAAAACGCTAAGATTATTACAAAACTTTGAATACTGATATTTTAATTTTTAAATTTTATATGTGCAGATGAATTTGGAACCCCCTCCCCCATCTTTCGAGGTGATATGGAAATATAAATATAAATTTTTGTGAAAACTTTAGTTTCGTTCTAATCATGGGAAATTGATAATTAAATCCCTCCTATATCTGTCTTACCTGTAAGAAAAGAAGCTTTTCCTCTGTTCATCTTCCTGTTTAGGAAATACATATTTTTAAATGTAAGTTTGAGGATAACACAATTTTTAGAGGGAAAAAACGTGCCCAATCCATTAGTTTTAAGACACTCTTGCTTTGTAAAAACAGTATTAAAAATTATATCCCCCCCTAAAAAAAGGGGGAAACGAATTAAACCAATGACTACTGTATTCTCTCAAGAAACTCAATTGGTGACACTCACTCACTCTCTCTCTCTTTCTCTCTTTCACACACACACACACACACACACACACACACACACACACACACAACACACACACACACACACACACACACACACAGAGAGAGAGAGAGAGAGAGAGATACAAAGAACATAAAGAATTAAGTTTATAATGAGGAATCTAAAAGCAACAAAAACAAAATTTCAAATGCAGTAAAAAGGACAAATGATGTAAAAATAAGAATGTGTTCTGGCCCAATTTTAGGTTTAGGATTAACCGATTAAGTGGGGTTAAACTAATTTCATGGTACTCTTCATTCTCTTCTCTTTTACGACTTGATAGGTTAATATAAACATATAAAAAAGAAAGAACACACTAAAGGAAACCCTCGCTGCTAGCTCAGGAAGGTTAGTTGCACCTTGAATCAGCGATTTCACGGAAGTTGTCGATATGCGAGGCGACCAGCCATTTGTGTCCCACTTACGTCACGCCATAGATGGGAACGTTTGCAGTGGGCATGCCCACGTGTCTACTGGACGGTTGTTCTCTTTCGGATGAGTCCAGGTTTAGCCTCAGAAGCAAAAGTTGGAGTAATTTCATGTGGAGAGAACCTGGAACTCGTTTTCATCCATGACGCATCCGTGAAACGAATGCAAACGGATCAGGAAGTGTCTGTGTTTCAGGTTGTATTTCTTTGGGTGGACGTACCATGTCTTTTCCCGTGGAAATGTTAATGCTTACACCTGTAGAAATGACATCCTGATGCTTATGTGCGTATTTATGCCGGGGGCAATAGATGATGCTTTCGTGCTACAGGATGATAATACGGGACCACACAGGACTCCCATCAGGGATGCTTATCTTGAGCCGGAAACAATTAAGCACATTCAGCGTCCAGCTCTATCACCGGACCTTAACCCTATCGAGCATGTTTGGGACGCTCAAGGACGACATGCAGCTGCTCTCAATACTTCTCCTACTATCCTAATCATGCTTTCAACTGACTTGGAAGAGAAATGGCTCCCCTTCCTACAGAATTAATAGACCGCAGAACTGAGAGCATCATACATTGCTTCATGTTCTGTGTTGTTTTTCGGGTTGATCATACCCAATATTAAAGATACTTTTCTTTTTCAAAACTGACACATCCGATTTGTTCATTGTATACATATGTTATTTTCTATAACACTGTAACGTCTTTGCTGGAATCGTCCAAAACTCAAGTGTGTTGAAAGCAAACTCTACAGACTTGAAATGAAACGAGACGAGCGAGTGAGCGTGATGCGCTGTAGCGATTTGGGGAATATAGTTGGAGTTTTAAAAAGGATTTGAAGAAAGAAACTCGTTAAACTTTTTGGCTGTGACGATTTTTTTGACGCTACCTGTACGCTACGTCCCAGCTTATGTAAATTATATTATTATACCAGTCTTTCGAGGCGTGGGTTCGGATCCCACCGCTGCCACCAATTTATATAAGCTGGGACGTAGCGTACAGGTAGCGTTAAAAAAATCGTCACAGCCAAAACGTTTAACGCGTTTCTTTCTTCAAATCCTTTTCAAAACTCCAACTATATATATTCCCCAAATCGCTACAGTGCATTACGCTCACTCGCTCGTCTCGTTTCTTTTTAAGTCTGCAGAGTTTACTTTCAACACACTTGAGTTTTGGACGATTCCAGCAAAGACTTTACAACACCATAAATGTCGGGTAATTTCTTTTTATGCTGTTTTATACCTTCCTATGTGTATAAGTATAATGTGTACAAGTTCATTAAATTGTACGCATAACTTTCTAAGATATCGTTATTTTTGTTATTTTTCCTTAAATTGTGATAACCAGTGCAGTTACTGAGTCTTGTTAATTGAACAAAAATTGATTAATTATATGATGAAATGATTTTAAAACCTATAAATTTGTAAATCAACTTGATGCAATTTATGATAAAAATTGAAAGAAATGGCGATCTGTTGAAATACTTGCTGAGTTCCGGAAGATATATTTTTGAATTAATCAGTGAGTGTTGTTCAATCACTTTTTAAATTAACATTATTTGTTATTATATGTATAGTAACATTTAACGCTAGTTGATCTAAAGTTCCTTATGTTCTTATATTGCTTCACGTGAATATAATGTTTTCTTTGCCTATATAAAATGTTTTTCGTGATGCTGTGACAACTTTTTTACCTACTATCGCACTAATGCTAATGTTCAAGATAACTTGCCAAGTTGGCAATGATGTGCTTTGTTTCATATAATGTTGCCAATACGGTTGAGATAGTACATTATTTCAAGCTCTCGCAGTGAGTGAGTGAGTGAATATTAACGTCCCACTGTTCAGCTACACGAGGGCTTTCGGGGACGGTCGAGAAATTTTGAACCATGTTCAAGTGACGCGGATGACATCTGAGCTGGCACCCCCTCTCCTAACTACCACATCACACCAATGGGAGGACGTTTGAGCTCTCGACAGATTTTACGTGCATCGCTCCCCGGGTCTTTAGTGGTACTGGGATCGAACTCATGATATGCTAGCCACGATCCGATGCCTAGACCACTCGGCTACCGCTGTCACTCAAGCTCTCGCAGAAAAATATCGCAACGATTGCCTGGACTGTGTGGAATTGTTAATTGAGAAGATAGGCATTGTCTCATGCAAAGACTTATTAACAATCAACGGAACTAAATACTAATCTTTCCAGGAAGCTGCAAAAACTGCAGCTTCGTCAAAATCTGAGGACTTCATCAATGAAGAGTTGGACGATGCAGCTTCAGTGATGAATTCAAATAAAAAGGAGCTCCAAAAACAAATTTTGTGAAAAAAAAGAAATGAATAGAACTATGGAATGCACGTAAATTACAGTTTTGCCATTTAAGCAATGAGTACGAGTAGTTGTTTAATTTGTACAATGGAGGGTTATTCCACTATTAAGTGGATAGGGGTCCCCCCCCCAGGTTCGTTAAATAATATCACTTTATTTATTATTATCAAGATATTTCTCAGAACGCTATGAAACCAGAAACATTTAGCATGATTTTAGATGTAATGATAATCTAACTATAGCTGTGCAATGCATTTAATGCTCCTTTCATGACAAATCGTTGATTCAGACAATATAATTTAATCGTCTTATTGCGTTAGTGACGGCTATATTAAATGTTGGGAAGCCTACACACACAAATGGTTGAATTAATGTATAGTACACCAAAAGTGTCGGTAACATATTGCCTATTGTATCAATGAATACTTCCCAACAGTTACTGAATTATGTTAACTTGGATATACCTAGATGTATTGAAATAGTCTGTTGGGATGGTATATCTAGCAATAAAAGTTCGATGTCTTTGAAGTAATTATAAGGACGGATAAATTGAAACTGGCGAATTTTTACGTCAAAGCATGATTGGCAGATTCTTAAAAACAAAATATGATTGAAAATTGGAAATTTGTATGTGGCCGCAGTAGCTGAGTGATCAAGGTATCGGATCATGGCTGGCATGGAATGAGTTCGAGCCCAGTACCACTAAAGACGCACCGAGTAGAGGAGCGATACACGTAAAATCTGTCGAGAGCTCAAACATCCTCCTATTATTGTGGTAGTCCCGTTGGTGTGCAACCTGTTGTCCCTCGATTTTGTGTGAATTGCATTTTTTCAAGAAACATTTCCATGAAAGCCATAATGATCTCATATTGCATGAAGGCTCAATGGTCTTTCGTTGGTGTGGGGCGATAGTCGGGAGAGAGAGGTACCGGCTTTGGTTTCGTCCTCGTCACTAGATCATGGTTCAAAATTACGAGGTCCGTCGCCAAAACCTCTCGTGTAGCTGAACAATGTGGCGTTAATATTGCCTCACTCACTGGAAATTTACATTTTTTTGGGTTCCGAGGGCATTGAATGTTAAAGATAAAATATTCTACCTCCCTTAAATGTGCATGATATTGACCTAAGCAAATTTAAAAAAAAAACATGTTTGGGGATTTTTTAATTATTTAAAATATAAAATTTTAGTTATAAAGTGATCTTTCTTAAAGAGTTTTTATAATTACAATTTTTATACAACTTTTTTTTACAATTACATTAAAAACATGACAATCTTTAAATAATACGAGAATTTCAGCAATAAGCTTTTATCTTTGCTTAATTTTGTCACAAGTTTCTTTTCACACTTACGCATATACTTTCACATGCACTTAAATGTATGTTGGAAAGTAACTTAAAATGTCTTTTCAATTCCTTTTTTAAGTCTTAATCTCTTTACAAATCCATCTATATATATATATATATGGATGTTTGTATATATGACCTAGCTTCACTCCAACACTTTCAATCGATTACTATGAAAATTAGTATGTATATGTATTTTTTTGTGGAGAAGGTTTTTGTGCTGTCCTCTTTGTTGCAGCTCTCCACCACGTGGTGCTATAGCAAAGCAACATCTGCACCGTTCAATCAATCGCCAAGTTGCCAACTTGGCTCTATCACCAACATTTCGCTATGTTTCCATTGAATCGCCATTATAATGTAATAATGGCGATTCAATGGATATAATGCAAATATTACAATTTTAACATAAAATAAATACAACAGAAAGTAATATTAACGTATTAAATACTCAGATATAAATTATTTATACTATTTTCAGCGTTCATTTTCACAAAATTTGTAACAATGTGATATTTTTGCTGAGCAGAGATCCGCTTAGGAAGGTGTTTTCAAAAATTGACCCACAAGAGAGTTACGGGGCGTTATAAATAAAAAAAAATCCTTTTTATCAGCTATTAGATCCTCAGACTTAAAAATTAACAAATATGTTTTTTTTGTTCAGTTGAGTATGCAAAAAGCTTTTTTATTGTTTAATTTGCGATTCACGTAAAAATACTCACTAAAAATTTTCTTATCCTACAATCTGTAGTGTTTAATTTTTCCAATTCACCCGCGCGAAGATCGGAGGTATACCAGCTAGTTATTTATAAAACTCGTGGAATAATTCTGCTTATACAAGTTTAATAATTTAATTAAGTTTTGAAAGGACATTCTGGACCATTCAGATTATTAACTGAAATAATCCGCATAGCAATTATATAATTAAGAGCTGGAAAGCAAATAATGATATTGAGGCTTATTATATAAATGTTATACTGTGGAATCCATGCATTAATCAGCATTGTTCTAGATAACGAAGAACAGATACTACGTGAAATAAACAGGGATTGCTCTAGAACTCATATCTCGTGAAATAGCCCGACTTACTCCAATAGTTATTCACATCCTATAAATACTATTCGCATTAATTCAAACACTCTATAAAGACATGCCAATTAATTCAAACAATAATCTCTCTTTTTCTTTTTTTTTTGATGCCAGCAATGACCGTATTTATTGTAAGGCAAACAGAATATTTAAATTTGCGTTATACAGTATACTAGTCACTCAACATTTTTTGCTTTTAATGTTGCGTTGCGATCTTTAATTTTTAACGCGAAAAAGAACGACTATCGAACATTCTCTTAACTAATTGACATTTAAGGTATCCGACTACCCCAAAACTGAATTTTGCCAAAAATTGACATTTTTTATGATTTTATTTTATGGACCATCTTATTAGCTTTATAAAAATACCAAATTTATCATTTTCCGCTTACTAGAACAAAAACTACAAATGTTTTAGTAAAAGCAGAGGCCATTACTTTAAGCAAGATGCCATACTTTAAAACGCGTTTGACTCGAAATGTGATTTTTTGAAAATAAATAAACGGGGTCAGTGATCGCTCAAAAATTTTGAACATATTTAACTGAATTTTTTTCTGTAAGTTCTGTATATAGTGGAATTGTTTTAACCTTCAGATTTATCAATCGCTGTTTTATTACAAAATTTACAGTCCTGTATGTGAATACAATCACTGTCTTTTTAAGCATTTTCATATAGTAACCGAGATAAAGTGCTCTAGTTTTTGTAAAAAAGAAAATATCTCTTATCCTGAAGGTCATTTTAAAATTGAATAATATAGAAAGACAGATTGAAAAAAATTGAAAATTTGTTCACATAAGCCTTTGGTGCAGAATGGGCTGCGTTTATGCTATTTTTTTTATCAATTTTTACCTAATTTTTCCCATTTTAGTAATAATAATTTCTTTTTCTCTTCTTAATTGTAGCACATTTTTCTTAAAATACACTAAAGAAATCTAAAAGTAACAAAAAAAATCCCCATATCTCCTTTTTTAAAAAAAGTTGTCGCAACCATTCGGATTCCTTAAAGCAACATTCCTGACTTAAATGCTATTCTGTAATAAATAAATACCATTCATAGAGTGTTAAATAAAAGCCTTTTTTTCCTTTCTGTATTAGCAGTAAATGTATTTAATATAGAGAAACAAAAACAAAAAAAACGTTTGAAATTTTTAAATGTTAAGTGACAGAATGTATCGAACACACAACACTCACTCAATATTGCTAAGAAAATTTCGTGATATATATTAGATTCTTTCATACATTTCCTTAAAATCCTGAATTCATCAACATCTAAAATGACTCTGAACTTCTGCTGTTTATTTATAGTTCAGAATCTCAAGAGAACAATCGATCAAATTTAAATATATCTCCAATCTTCGGGTCGTCTTAGGGGAATACAGAGGATCAACTAAGTTTGAGTTATTGAAAGAATATCCTTAGAATTGCTTGTGCTTACAACTCGAGATGGATTAGGTGGGGCGTTGTCTGCCTAGAAGATAACATATAATGGTAGAAAAAGGGAGTATGATTAGCAATAAAGCGTGATTAATATGCCTATTGATATAACTGCAGTATGTGACCCCAAAGAAAAAGGTATGCTGCGCTTATTTCTTAAGGTATCCGTACACGTTGAAAATGACCAAATTCGGTCAAAAAAGATTTTTTTGTTTTATTGAATAGTTTTAGTTTACAAAACATACTTGGTTTTGTTTCTACGTTATCTAGAGGCCAAATTACAATCAATTTTATAAAATTAGAAAAACCGAAGTGGGTCTTTGATCTACCAGAAGTAGATGTTTAAATTGTTCGAAATCTATCATGGCGAGTCTGATAACTCAAAATATTACGAATGTATTTCTATAAAACTTTTTGAAACTGATATTTATATTACTTTCTAGAAAATGTACTAAGATATTTCTTATTGTAGGAATATTTTTTGAGTGATGACCTGTTATTTAAATAATGGTTTCATAAAAAATGTCACATTTCTTATAACGTTTACTCATCAGCTCTAAAATTTTCAAATTAATAAAATAAAATTTTAGTTCATTCTCTAGATAAATGCATCTACTTTGTTTTAGTGATACTTAATATAAGTTTATTACTTTTTCTTTAATTGCTTTGAAGTTCTTCAAAAATATTGCTAAAATTTCACTTATAATTGCGATTTTTGTAAAATTAGATAATATTTTAAAAAATATTTTTTTGTTAATCATTAGTATTTATTGGTATTGATTTTTAAAAAAAGAATTTATAATGTTTAAATGTGCTATTTTTTTAAAAAAGGTACTCCGAACGTGTTCGGATACCGTAAGCCTTTTTTCTTAGCATATTGCTAGTTTCTATAGAGATTGACCTGGAAAAAATACGCGATTGTTTTTTTTTTAAATTTCAATTCATCTATCAAAAGGAAAAAAAAATGTCCTTTAAAATCTTAAGAATTAATCTACATGCCGTGGAAGTTGTTGTTTTTTAACATCGCCCTCCCCCACATACATTGAAGTTACAACAGAGTTATCGGAGACGGATCTCATAATTTTGAGACACGATCAAATGACGAGGATCAACCCCCCTCAATGGGCTACATGTTAGCAACGTAACCTTTGCAGCCACGTCAAGTCCCCAAGAGTGGAAGCTATTTCATTGGTGGCACCATCTAGGGGCGGCTTCCGCTACCAAATTGTGTGTTTGAGTTTTATTCAATTAAAACTCTCATCAGATACTAAATATAGCTATGATTTAATTTTCCCGAGAGTACTAGAACCAAATTGATACTCAAGGTGTAATGAGTGGACTGCCCCTTTCACATTAATGTGGGGAGTTAGAATAAAGATCAGCCGTAGTCAGAACAATTCTAACTTATTATTATTTACTAAATATCTACAACCCAGGGTAGGAAATGTACATTTAATTAAGTTTAGGAACAAAAGCAAAGTAGAAAATATCAATCAACTAACGCTTAGAACTCTTTGATTACTTACGGTCTGAATTACCGTATTTCCTTTCTCAGGAATTCGACCTCTGGTCGATATTACACAATTATAATTTATTGCTTCAGTTGACAATGAATAAATCTTTAAATATAAAGCAATTAAGCGTCCAGCCGCTCTTAACTAGCCTTCCATTACTTTGCGCTAATCATTGACTTCTAGCAACTAACTCCTAACCTATCTCTCCTTCGAACCTAAAAGTTAATGATTAAATATAAGCCTTGATTTACATAAACCGCATCTTCTTCTTTGGGAGAAAGTTTTCAGTAGAACAATATTTAAAGAAATGCCGGCTGGGTGGCGTGGTTTGTTTGTCGCTGGCCTTCTGCACCGAAGGTTACGGGTTCGACCCCGGCCCAAGTCGGAGGATTTTCGTGATGCAGAAAATCGACAGCGGTCATGTCGTTTGAAAAAAAGGCACGTGAAAGATTCCTAGAGTGTCTGTTTGGTTTGGGCGCTCTCGGCAAAATTAAATCCTAGTACAGGTTCGCATCGTCAGAGCTCAGGTTCCTCCCTCTGTGAAAGAAACTGGGTGTCAAAATTACCTGCGGTGATTGGTATTCGCCTATATGGCGCCGCATTAAAAAGTGATACCTGTTCCTGGGGATGTACTAAGTCTGCAACGGTAAAAATACTAATCCGTAGCCCCATTGGATAAAAAAAATATTTAAAGAAATAGTTTTCCCAAGAGGATTAGTAGGAGGCTTATGAATAGACCCGCTACACAAAGGGATCTTTTACATGCCACATAATTGTATGATGTATGCGCCTCGATTTTTGCATGAAGAAAATCCATCGATTGCAGTCGGGGTCGAACCCGGATCTTACGTTTACGAAACGGATACGCTACCTTTAAGTCACCGGAGCCATTCAAGGAATTGACTTGAAATTGCACGTAACTTCGAAACTTCCTCCCCAAGCCAATGTGAGAGCACCACTAGATTTAGCGTGAGTCAGTTTTCTAAGCGGCGGATCTTCATTGGTTCCAGGTCTCGAATCCATTACTCTACGAGCTGGCCACGAGTTTGAGATCATGATCACTTGGCTAACACAGCTACGACATGCTGCAAGAAAAATAATTTTTTTAAACTTTCAATTTAGGTATTCACTTAATTTGTGACGGATCTATACGCGGTTCTACTAATCCCTCCATATCTCCTTAAGGAAAATATTTATTTCAACCAACTTTCATCGAGTAAGGAAACGTGATTATGTAAATGAGGTATATTATATAAATTCTGTTTTCGCGAGTTTGAGGAGTTGACACGTTGGAGTGTGCAAGTAGGAGTTAACATAAAGTCAGCGAGTTAGTTGTTAGTTGAAGATTGAAATGGAGTGGAATTAGTTAAAGATTACAGAGCGTGGAGCCAACGACATTGATCAAGCCGAAGAGAGCACCTGCAAGTTTCCAGTGTAGGATTCGATGCATAAAAAGTTCAGGTACTGTGAGTTTGATTAAATAGAAGCTAGTTAAATTAGTTTGCGACGTAGTTATATTTGAGCGTATTTAAGCTGTCTTAGATTCAGTTGAGGGTCTGTAGTAGTATCCCCGTGTTATAGAATCTCACCTCCGCGCTCTACAAAATTTCATCTACTTTTGTACTCTAAAATTTCATCTATTGTATTGTGTCTGACAATTAGAATTAATAAATTGATTAGATTGAAAACATGTCTGTGGATTCTGTTTCTCCCACACATCTAGCCGGATTGACAGGTAGATAAGAGGGTTCAAATGTAAGCAGGAACCAACCGCTATCACAAATTCATACCTTAAAAATTAAAAAATAAATAAATCCCATTAAATAGATTTTTAAGACAATTCTACCGCATCCTCATTTCGTTTATATTCATAATATCCAGAATATGCATCTATAAATTTATTATAATATTAATGTTTACTTTTTGAAATTCTTTAGGCAGTTAATTTTTCACACACATTTAATATTGACTCAAGAGCTGAATTTTAAAAAGTTATGTTACTTTTCCAGAAAACATACACCAAAGGTAAAAGTATAAAAGTCAAATGATAAAATATATTTTAAATTGCAGAATTTTTATTTATATATTCAAGATAAATAATCGATTAAATAAAAATTCTCAAATACATATCTTTTAGCTACATATTTCATTTAAAATGTATTGAATGGGTAAGTAAATATACATATAAAAATAGGAATTATTCAAGCATTGAAGAGAATTTGGGATTCAAAAGCAGATCCACAGTCAAAGAGTTTGAGCAAATTACTTTCTTCGTTCATATTAACAGGTCTAAAATGTATTTTAATGTTAAAAGAAGATTTAAAAATATTCATTGAAAAATGTTTTAAAACCTTTCGTTAGAATTACCATAATTTCCGATTTAAATTAGGAGAATGACTTACAATGTGTGTGTGTTTAAAAAAACATTTTCCCCTTTGAATATGACTTTTTTTTTATTCCTTTACATATCAAATATTCATTTTTTTAAAAAAAAGTTTACATATAAGTTATCTGGTTTCTTTCCCCCCTTTCTGCTTAATGCACATAAAATGTATCTGTGATTCTTACTTTTCTAGGGAATCAAATATATTAAAATGTCGAAAATAAAATGTTAAATTCTTTTGACATAAAAACTAGAAAAAACATATTTTTTTGTTGCGAAAAGCTAAAAATGATGAAAATGTGATTCAAACATATGTAAAGAAATGTATCGTACAAAAATATTTAAGCATTTTTAATATTACAATAATTCTTGAGTTCGCTCTAAAAGATTTTGTATTTCGATTCGATTTTTAGAAATATTCACGTTGCCAATTTCGGACGAATTTGTATCTAGGGAAATATAAGATTTTTGCCTCAGTTTTCTAACTTCCAGTCCACATATAAGAGTCAATTCATTAAATGAATAAGTGATCATTAACACACAACAACACACACACACACACACACATTGCACTCAGCTACATGAGGGTTATTGACGACAGACCCTCTGATATGTTTCTTAGATTTGTTGCATCAGTCACTTATGCTAGTTTTATAAACAATATATTATTTTATCTTACATGTTTGAATGAACATATTGCATATATATAATTGTTGTTACTAATGACACCTGTTTGACGTTCTCAGATTGAGGCCCACGAGATTCAACGTGGCAAAGGGTTACATGTACGCCTGTCGTTAGCCGTAGCTTTGAGCACCATACAAGTGACAGTACGCTTTGGCTGGGTTCCACCCCTAATTCGAGAGAGTTGGCCAGGGACCACTCACCAACCTCACGAGAGAACTTGTGGCTCGACGGCTATTTATCCATGCCGCAAAAGCACTAAACATTTAAAAACATCCATTATTTCTCCGGGACTCGAACCCAGGTTCTAAGGCATAGCAGTCAGCGTCACTAATCATTATACTGGATGGGAGACGCATGTATATCTCATGAAGAGGAAGATTAATAAAATACATGCACTACTCTCTCATTAATCGCATTATAAGGGAACCCGAAGGTTATTGGGATGGACCTTGCAATTTCGAACCTTAGTCAAGTAACAAGGATGACACCTTAGCTGGTAACCTACTCTCCAAACATCCACAACAAAATGAGAACTTAGTTTGAGCACTATAAATCTGCATGAGGTCTATTGGGGACGGATATCGGAATTTTGAACCATGGTCAAGTAACGAGGATGATCCTGAGCTGGCACCCTCCTAACAACCACATAAATGGGAGGACAACGAGCTCTCGACAAATTTAACATGCATCGCTCCCCTACACGGCGGGTCTTCAATGGTATTGGGCTCGAACTCATACGATACCTTGACCACTTGGCTACCCCGGTCACACCACACCAATGGGAGGACATTTGATCCTCTACATATATGGAGTGCATCGATCTCCTATTCACGGCGGGTCTTCACAGCGGTACTAGGTTTGAATTCATGACATACCAAGCATGAGTCCGTGACTTGACCACTCAGATCCCTGAATCACTCCTTACCACGGGAAAACTTATATATTGTACAGGTAGTATGCGTTTTTCAAAAATGATTCAAATATGCAACGAGCAATCTATTTAAAACACGACAAAAAATTAACTTGTATTCATTCTATCTATGGTGGTTAAATGTTAGAATACATTTATATTTAAGAATAGTATAAAATTTTTATTTAATTTTTATAAAGTTGACTGAAGATTAAGTCAAAGTAGGGCTCTTCAACTTTTAACGCTCGAGGGCCATGTCAATAAATCTACAATGATCCGCCGGTCACATTGAGAAATTTACAAGGAACCGTGGGACACACGGCTGAGAAAAATAATGTAGTCAGGAAATTTAAATAAGAAAAGGAGGTTTTTGTTTCACAAGACTATAACGAATTCTTAGCGAAGAGATGGTGATACATTAGATTTGTATATACATATCAGTTTCAAAAACATTTAATGGACTGACTGATTGAATTTTAACGTCGCACTGTTCAGCTACTCGAGGATAATTTTGAACCATGGTCAAGTGACGAGAACGACACCTGAGCTGACACCTCTCTCCTAATTACCACACTAACGAGAGGACGTTTGAGCCCTCGATAGATTTAACCTGCATCGCTCCCCTACACGGTGGATTTTCAGCGGTACTAGGCTTGAACTCATGACACGCCGGCCACGAGTTCGTCAATAAAATGCTTCAAATATTAAAAATAAAAGATTAATGGCCTTTTTTATGACAAAAAACAAACAAGGCAATTTTTCCTGAAATTCGCTCAGCTACAAATGAAGGGCCACTGAAATAACTTCAAGGGGTCATTCGTGGCCCTAGGGGCATGGATTGAAGACCCCTAAGTTAATGTATACATTTAAAATCATACAGGACATATTTAACGGAGGAATCATTTTACTGAAAGCATAACATAGACTGTAAAAATTCCGGCAATAAGTTTCAAAACATATATATTTATAATATTTTCTAATACGAAGAGTTATGCCTTTGTTTTTATAGAAGGATACCTGTTAAAAATGTAAACTTGTCGTAGTCTCTCACTACCCCTATGATTATTAACTCCCCTTTGCACATTATCTAAATTCGAGTATGTTGGATTCATAATTAACAACTACTTAATTAATAAACCAATATTATTTATTAATCCTTCTTATTATAGAAATACACAAATATTAATCAAACTTTAAGAACAACAAATTACAGTGGAGTGAGATAAGAATTCAATTATGAACGACGGAACACTAACTGAAACTACGGAGAATAACGCATACAATCAAACTACGCATTTATATCTAATTTATGAAAATAACAGACCTGATATCTTTTTAAGGCAGGATTCTTTAATACTTGATGGATCTGAAGAGCGGCTTCAATCTTTGATATCTTCAGTTCCGTCTGAACCGAATTAATGAACCTTTTTCAATAATCTTCCTCCGGCTAACAAACTTCACTAGTTAAACTAATCTCTCTGAATCACCTTCTTAATCAACCTCGTAGTTATCTCCTCTATCAAACCACGTAGTCATCCTCATCTCTTCATTTCATTTCTCCCTTTTATATCTTTTTCGAACTCGCTAAACCCGAAACTATCTTGTTTGCATAAGTCACACTTTTGGCTCTCAGCGGGGATTGGTTAAAATAAATACAATCTTAAAGGAACTGAGAGAAGGTTAGTGAAACGCGTAAGCACCCGTCACAAACTGACTGGATTGTTTTATACCCTATATATCGCTATCCAGTATCGCGCATTTGAATTAAAGGAGCAAACAGGCCACATAATGCTTGTAAATTATCACCTGCGAGAATCATACGCTAGAAAATGAATTATTAAGCACGGGAATATTATTAAATGAGATGCTTTTAAGATCCATAATACAGTTCAGAGTGAGTGAGTGAATATTAACGTCGCACTGTTCAGCTACATGAAGGCTTTTGGTTAGGCCACCTAGTAATTTTGAACCATGGTCAAGTGACGAGGACGACACCTCAGCTGGCACCCGCTCTCCTAACTACCATACCACACCAACAAGAGGACATTTGAGCTTTCGACAGATTTAACGTGCATCTTTAGTGGTGCTGGGCTGGAATTCATGACAGGCCAGCCATGATCCGATACCTTGACCACTAGGCTACCGCAGCCCCATAATGCAATTAAAATAAAGAATATATATTTCTAAGATATATCTTGATCTATAAATGTTCTAAAATTAAAAGAATCCGGAGGGAGAGGCATACAATAGATTTCTATTCCAAAAATATGTTAGTTCGTCTTTGCGTACAAGGGTACCGTGGTAGCCGGGAGCTCATGGTTATGAGCTCATGGTTAGCGTTGTTGAGATGCGGATTCGAGCCGTTATGCTAGTGAAGACTGGCCGTGTAGAGAGAGCTGATGCACGCCGCATCTATTGAGGCTAAAAGCTCCTCCGTTGACGTGGTGTGGAAGTTTAGAGAAGATGTGCAGGGGAAGAGGGGTCGTCCTCGTCACTTGGTCGTGGAACGAAATTACGAGGCACGTTACCAATATCCTTCCTGTTCTTGTGATGGGCGACGTAAATTAAAAACAATCAATAGTCTGTAAGGGTTAATTGCATACAGGCTTTGTATATGAGCTTATACGAGGGTTGATCATAAAAAAAGGTTACAAGTCGACTAAAGCAATATTTATCAACCATAGACATAAAATACAAAAGGGAATTAAGAGACATACGTGCCTATCCCATTTCGACGTAATCTACAAGTCTATGTATGCATTTATCAGAACACAGAATCAACTGGTTAAACCCGTCTTGGTAGAAAGCAGGTCCCTGTTCACATTGAGCCAGATATCGGCAGATGTTTTCACAGTACTGTCTTGGAATATCGCAGCACATCAGAAACGATATGCTGCACGCTCAGTCACAGCTCAGCGAGATTTCACTCAAAGGTACTCGTTGATCATTTTGAATCATTTCTTCAATTCATGTCGTGTTGATTTCTGTCGTTGAAGAACTTGGCCGGCAGCTCCCTGCCATATTGCGGTTTTCGTAATCTTGTCTGCCTGATTGAAAAGAGTGACACTATTTCGTTACATGTTGCCTGCTCAATCTGCTCTGCTCTCTCAGATGCGGACAAATTCTTTGCCCATAAAAATCGAATCATGGCTCGCACATCCAAATGAGACCAATTTCCTAATGGTCATTTCAACAGTAATAAACAGCCTGGGAACTTTCACTGCCTACCCGCAAACCAGCTGTTTGACAAGTATAGCACCATTTGTCTCCAGTGTGGGGAAATAAAATTTCTCCACAATATGTAATTTTCAAATGCTGCGGCTTGTAACCTTTTTATCTGATCATCCCTTGTATTTGTTTTTTTACATTATGTAAAGTTGTATTATAAAATAGATGAGAAATTACATACAATGTATATATACAGTACAAATGCATTATTTAAAAAGGGTATGTGATACATATTTGTGAAAAGTTATTCTTTATTTCATGCTAGATAGCTTAATAAGTTAAACAATTTAACATATGTCACCCAAGAGTAATATTATTGTAACAAAATAGTTTAAAAGTGAGTACTGTGTATGAGAATCTCTTATTAATGCTATACGGAAGTACCCTAAATTGTGCAATTGCAATAAAGTTCCCAGTTCGAAGCATCTTTCAAAAACTCTTAATAACGTAATATTTCAATTAACGGCCGAAACAATAGTTATAATATTACAGCAATTTAGTTCCCGTGTGTTCCATTTTAATTATATGTGAAAGTTATTTTTATCTATACAATTTTTGTAGTTAATTATCCTCCCTTTTAATATCTTTTAATACATTTTAATATCATTTTTATAGACTTAGTAGCCCTTTTCTCTTTAATGAAGGCATAATTAAAAATTTTCATAATTTTGATGTATTTCTCTTTTTTTTCTTTCTTTTTTTACGGATTTTTAAATATTGTACCTCAGTATATGTATAACAATACATTGAATGAATGGAACATGATGCTCAAAATGGATAGTTAACTAAATTGTAAAATTAAATCAATGTAGTTACTTGAGCAGAATGAATATGATCATGTACAAGAGCTTAAATGTAAGATATAATGACATGCAATGAGTTTAATGAGCTCGTTAAGAAAGATTAGTGCAATTCTAACTTGAATGTTTTATTAAAAAATAAATAGATATACATTTATCTTTAGATAATTCGAAATTCTATACAAATATATGTCCTATATCTCAAATTCTATTGAATTTATATTGAAATATTTTTTAAGGCAAAGAAAATATTTTTTCTTAATTTTATATTCTTCTATATGCAATATGCAACCATAAATTATTTGCCTCACTTTTTAAATATAACTAATTATAGCAGTTTTAAAAAACATAATATATTGCGAAAAATCGAATAGCAATATTTGAGTTATTTAAATGTTGCGTAATTAATTATTGTTTTTAAATTTTTAAAAATAATTCTCTTTGATTCATAAATATTGATGAAAAAACGTGACTTTTTTTAAAAAAATGAACTGCATTACAGCCAGAAAAGCAAAATTCTTTGCAATTCTTCACTTTATGAAGCATTAATGAATTTTCTCAGATGCGTTTCAACAATCCAGTAAACATATTATTTTGATTATTCTCTATTTAATCTCCAAGAAATTTATTTTTATTCTTAGATAATCTCTCTAATATCGCACAGTTCCTGACAAGTAATCTGATTTTTATAATGAGAATTTGTTTGCATGTATTTACTTCACTAATAGAATTTTATATTATTCAATTATAGAATTTTTGTAAAACCATTAAAAAAAATTTACTATTATTTTTTTGATATAATTAATATAGATATAAAAAAACTTTCAACAATATTTTAAGATAATTCTAAATATCTAAAAAATATTTAATCCTTTTTTTAAGGAAGAGAGAACTCTAAATATTTTAGATGTAATTAATAAGACACTATATAATATTTTAATCAACCTTTTTTTTAAAAAAAAAAGAATTTAAAATATATTTGTGAAACCTTTTATTCATTTCGAATCTACGAAATATAATGATACGAAACAATTACGTGTGATAAAAAAAGTAAATTTTCCTGCCTTAATGTAAACCAATTTTATGGAAAGAATTCCAAAACAAAATTGAAATCCCTTTCAAATCAATTTTGGTGAACATATTGTGAATGTAGAAAAATGTAATATATTGATAATAAGAGATTAAAAGATTTTCTGTACTTATCAAAACATAGAAAAAATACTACAATTGTATATTATGTATAAATATGTACATATTTTTTGTGAGTGTGTGTATGTATGTGGAGAAAAATAGAACAGTAATTTCAAGGTCAACTTATTAAAATAATATTACATTTCAGCAAGTTATTTATATAGTTTCAAATTTCTAAAAAAAGGAAACTCCTTTTAACTTGAATAGATATTTTATAATAATACTTAATTTACATTGTGTGTAAATTTGTATACGCTCTTATATCTAAGATCAACGTAAGGTTTGCTCGAAACAAATGATGCCAAATGTACGAGTAAACTAATTTAAATTTCGAATTAATAATTAGTCTTCTGTTTTTACTCTATCAAGGGCGCTTATCACCTCTCACTCCAAACTGCTGAAATAACAATTTAGAACACTCCATTCAAGAACAATACAGGGTGCGTATGAATAAACTACAGCCTACACTCTCAAGTGGGCCATATCAATTTATTTAGACCAAAGACTATCCCACACCGGACCCGAGCCAGATAAAACGACTGCACTTATCGCATTTATTCCGACTCGTTTTAGTAGAATAGCCCTCTTTGCCAATGCAAAGGGGAGGGAAGGAAGCCTGGAAAACAAAAACATTAAGGGGAGCGAAGGGAAGGATCCGAGATAGGATCGAATCAGCCCAAACGAGAGGCAGGGCGAAAAGATCTGATTTATGGTGCAATTCTGGCAGGAGAGAGAGAATCTTCCACAATGTAGGGACGGGGGGAGGGTCCGGGACGATTTTCCGGGATATATAAAGAGACCGGGGATCACGTGGAATCTTTGGGAGTTCTCGAATCCGCCATCTTCCCTCAACCAGCAGACGATTTCCGCGGCCATGCGCACGAGAAGGGACGCTCGAGAGCAACCCCCGCAGCAGACTAGGGTGCAGGATCGGCCGAAGGTGATACCCAACCAGAGATAGAAAAGATGAATCTGACGCTCTGGGCCCTTTTGTGCGGATGGGTGGCCCTCTGTGCCGCCGTGGGGGTCCCCAAGAATGAGAGAGGTAAGGTTTTAAGATCCCAAAATTTCCCGGAAATTTTTCTGATATTTTTACATGCCGAGATCAAGATCTTTCTCTTTCGATCCGGCCGTTATTGAACCGCTCGTGCCTCCACCGCAGGGGCGCTCATTGGAGGAGTTTGGGCTTGGAGGAAAAGGGATCCGGAGTAAAATCCTTTGGCTCACGCAGGTTGCAGGGATCATCTGTTGTTTAGCCGTTAATTTGTGTGCCTCGGAACACGTGTTGGGGAGAAGCAATTTTTTTAAAAAAAATAAATTACTTCAAAATGGCATAGGATTTTTGCGGAGGAGAGAATGTTGAATACATTTGTAGCTTTCATGACATTCGATAGACAAAACAGTGTCATAAAAATGGACAAAGATTCATATTTGTTTTAAATAAATTGTGGGGAACATGTGGAATTTAAAAAAAAAACTTTATAAGTCATATGCTATAATCATTAAACACATACAACGCTGGAAAACAGTGCGAAACTTTAATTGTACTCTCATTTATATATTTCATGAGTGTTCTTTTGTGATTTCGAAACAGAAGCATGTATAGATTAAGCAAACAAAAGCAAAGAAGTCTAAGCTGAAATTTTTTTTAAATATGCACAAGTAAACCTTTGCTTACATTTTATATTAAAGATAACTGTTTAAATGCATCACCTGTTGATTTATTTTAAATGAAGAAAAATGACACAGATCTATAAAAAAAGAAACCAACATCATTTGTAAAAAGTTTTTAAGGGCATGAAAACTGAAATAATGTCGATTAAGAATTTCAAAAAATTTACTTTTTACTTTGTTCTTAATACATTTCTGATGCAAAGTTTAAATCTATTATTTTTTGATAGTTAAAACATAAACGCCCTTATATTGGTTTGGTGATTATAACAATTATCAATGAACGTGATACAAAATAATCAATCCAAGTATTCCATTTTGGGCCGAATTCACATGTGTCATATATCTGTACATTTCAAATAAGATGAAATAGAAAATGAAAAAATTATTTTTGAACAGTATGAAAAGAATAAATCGTATATTAATCTATTATTACAAAATTTAGTATTAACTTTAAAGGTTTTTAATAAAGAAACAGTGATTTTTTTTATACACCATTGAGAAATTGTTACAATCCAATCTTCTCTAAATAGTTATAATGCTAGCTCCAGTTCTTGTTATAACACAAAACGAATAGCAAACTTCTCATTAGGGGAAGATATTTATTAAAAAATACTTAAAATAAATAATAGAATAAACTTGAGTTTCAGAATGTAATGATATATCACTTATTAATTTATTTTAAATGATCTTTGGTATGCATATAAATTTCAATTACTTAACATTTTAAAATATTATATGGCCAATATAAACATTATTTAATTTGGTAATGAATAAATTTACGGGGACATGGTACGATTTAAGCAAAATTTTTTAATTTAAATGATTTTCAAAAATTTTTTTGTTTGCCTTCTATGTGTGTGTACTATGTAAAACAGATTTTGCGCTCAAAATTTCATAAAAAGCTTGACATTTTTAATTTTTTAAGGAAAAAACCTAAACTTTTTGAAGTGAATTTTAAATGTTACTTCTACAAAGATTTACGTACACGCATGAAATTTGATTGACAAGTACGTCAAACTATGCATAACAAAAGTTGGTATGGGTTTTGCGATAAAATGATTGGTATTTGTACAATACTTATTTTTATGAATGTTTATTCAAAATTCCTTGAAAAAATGTATAAATTCTGAGATCAGTTATTTTTTAAAAAATAAGTATTGCTTTGATTCAGAAATGAGTACCAACATGTACTATTGTTACATGTTGTTAATAGAACATGTTTTGTTACATGTACTATTGTTACATGTTGCTAATAGAACATGTTTTGTTACATGTACTATTAGCATTAGGTAAAAAAATTCAAAGCATTAGCCCATTAGAAAAAAACCTTAGCATTTTAAATGAAGACAAACTATTTATCTTATCTTTCTGAGATAAGTAAGTTTAAAGTTGTTCTG
Source organism: Trichonephila clavata (assembly GCA_019973975.1). NCBI lineage: Eukaryota > Metazoa > Arthropoda > Arachnida > Araneae > Nephilidae > Trichonephila > Trichonephila clavata. The sequence goes on along the minus strand of BMAO01000303.1, from coordinate 224,891 downwards.
ATTTGCCATAGGGATGTGCATAAAAACACGAACGTAAAAGCTATCATAATTCTGTGTTTTTTAAGTTAAGAGCTTTCACATTTTGTGAGTTTGTAAAAAAATATATAGCGAATAGTTCAGGCTAAAAAAAATTATATTTGATTTTTTGACCGATTTTTGTCAATTGAATCGTACTGTGTCCCCTTAAAAAATTCAGCTTGCTTTCACAGTAACTAAATATCTTAATTAAACTGAGAAAAGTAACACCAAAATAAATAATTATTTATTTTATATTGTTTCTTTTAATTACAATCTAGTGAAACTACAATGTATATTTTAGCAAATTTATTTTTAGTATAAAAAAACGCTATTTTTTTTAAAAAAAATAGATACTTTATTTGTAAGGATTATTGTTTTTCTTTTGATATAATTTATCAGGTTTGGCAATTAAACAATTTAAAACAACAGAGAAATAATTTACTTTATTGTATAATTTTATCCTAAAATTAATGTGACGTAAAGAGAAAGCTGACAAAACAACAATCAAATGCAAAACATGCTTGTCAAAATTTTGAATTTTTTTTTCTCACAAAATTGAATTTCTTGTATGAAAATTGCAAAAAATAAATATTGAACAATAAAAAAAAATCACGTTGTTTCTAATAAGGAAAAATAATACACTTAGCTATTTACGAAGAAAAGAGGGAGAAAAACGAGAACTCTTTGAAAGATAAAATTCAATTACCCAAAATGTAATGCTATACAATTAAAAAAAAGTCATACGGGACATAAAAACCATCAAAGGCATATAAATAATTTTAAATATACGAAAATATTATTAGGCAACACAAAATAGTTGTAAAAGAGAGAGAGAGAGAGAGAGAGAGAGAAAATCATATACATAAATAGTTACATCCATGCTTAAAAGAAACATAATTATTTTGTTATGTGGGAGTAATTATAATAATTTTTACTAAATGTGTAAACTTAATTTGCAGAATTATGGTCTTACATAGGTTACTTTAAACTAAGCGTTAAAATATTTTAATGTATATGAATGGAGAAAACTTAGATCAGTTTCAAATAACACTAATATGTACACAGCATATAAATTTCAAAAACATAAATCAATTTAGATTTAGTTGAATAAAGGATGCTTGGAAAAAACAAACTGAATTAAGATGATATCGCAATGAAAAAAACAAATTTAATCATTAATAATCTATATTATACATGTATCTTTACTATGAATGCATGCTGCAGAAGCACTAATTGAACTCTAGCGTTGAAAATAATCGCGTGTATCATACAAAAAGCCTTATTCATTATTTTGCAACCCTCAAAACGTGCAACTAACTTCAAGGAGATAATTTTGTATTAAAATTAATGTTTTATAATATGCGAAAGGCAGTCTACTTAATTATAATCAGAGAAATTTTTATAATAGCGTTAGTTAATTAGAAGTCAGCGAGAGTGTGTAAAAAAATCAGCAAAAGATCAAATGCATTTTTAATCAACATTTCTAGCTTGTAATTCTATTGCTTTTGATCTATTCGAGAAAAAAAAGAAGAAAAAAAACTTACAAATTAAGTCCTAGTAAGCAAATATTTTTGTTTCAAAGTTTTTTCTTAGTGAAAGAATTAGGCAAACACGATCAACATTTCAAGAGTAAGATGCATATCAATTGACATTTATTTATTAATTCGCAATTTTTACATTTGATATTAATGAATATTATCAAATAAATATGAAAATTTAATTCTTGAGAAGAATTTATCTGCACATTTTAAGGAAGAAGAAGCAAGACAAGCTTAATCAAAACAATCAGTGGCGTATTTGCTATACAATGATCTGCTCATAGAATCTTTTAAATACTTAACTTAATAAAAAAACATAAGCACGTTAATTAAATTTTCGGTAAATTTTTAATAATTTAAATCTAATTTTATTAATAACTTTTTGAAAGTGGGAGACGTGAGTTCCGGTCTCTTATTTTTCCAACGTTAGAGACGAATAACGGAAATGTATGTTCTGTGCAGACTCCACCACTAGTGGACAATTATAAGCATTTTTTTTGTAAATAATATATTTAAATATTTTCAAAAGAGGACTTAACGAAATATTACGAGATTTATACGAGAATTTAGGTTTTATATATTTTTTTCTGTGCATACCGTCTTCATTATGTTGATACAGAACAAACATCAGTAAAATATGTTAAGTACAGTCGATAAACCATAAGGGAAAAAATTCATAAAAATGAAATGCAGAGTGTCAAAAGAATTTTATATTTAATCATTTCACTTTTCAGAAAACATTTCGTTTAAAGAAATTAAATTTAACTTTTTGCAGTACCTAGATATAATCTTAAATTATTATACCACAAAAAAAAATTATAAAGTTTTTTCTAATAATGCATTTAAAAATAATCTTTGCAGGATGTTTTATATTGAAAAAATATGTAATGTACGTAACCCAATTTTAATTTTAAAAAAATTGTTTATAATTTTTTTTAAAACTAAGAATAGGAATATTAAAGAAATTTTTTGAAAAAAATCAATTTTTTTAAAGAATTAAAGCAAAAGTTCAGTTTTGATGGGGAAAGAATCTTGCATATTATTGTTTTTACGATGAAAAATAAGATTAAGTAACACAAATAATAACCCCATCACCCTCTCTAAAGATATTTGATTTTTCCTGAGGTTGTTATGTTAAAAATTATTCCTTTTCGTGCAAAAATGCATCAATTTATTTTTAAAATTTTTTGTGTTTTTAGTTTAAAAATTAAAAACTATTTCTGAATTTTCATAAATAAATTTAAAGGGTATTCTAGTTTTTTTTACACTTTTTGAAAACATATTTAATAAAAAAAACATTTTATACATTATCCTTGCTTCATATTCACTCAATATTTTAAAATAAAATGATCACATTTTGAGATAAATCCTCACGTAAGGATTAGTTTTTTAAGAAGATATATGGTTTTTTCTTACTTTAGTTTGAAACAAATTTCCTAAAATAAGGATTTAAAAGATAAGCATAAGGAGCTTTAAGTCTCTTCAAATAAATTTGGTTATGATTTAAATCATTAAAATACAAAATTGATGATTAGAATAGAAAAATTGTATATATAAATATATTATTTCTGGAAATAAATAAATGCTAAGAAAAACCTTTTTTAAGAAGAAAAAAAATGGGCTTAATATTAATAAGATGTATTTCTAAAAATATATTTAGTAAAAAAAATGAAGTTAAATTAAAAAATATAAAAGATCCATTCAAATAAAATTAATACACTAAAGATATATGCAGCGGAATACAGATCAAAGACAATCAAAAAATGTATTTTCAGATCAAAGGTCTTCGACTTGTGGGAAACTTTAATGGGATAGATTGTATCCAATACATTATATTAGCAGAAAACGAAACTTCAAAGAAAAGTTTTCGAATGTTGATGATGAGTAATTCTTTGATGTTCCTTGATGTTTCAGCAAATGACAATGATGATTTAAAATGTATAGTTTCTACAATATGTATGCTTTTGAATGTTAAAATGATTTTGTAGATCAAAAGCATGTTTATTAAGATATCCGACTACCCTCAAAACGTGAATTTTTTTCAAAAATCGGCAATTTTTTAATGATTTTATTTTTAGGCCATCTTATTAGCTTTATAAAAACACGAAGCTTATAATTTTCCCTTCCCTAGAACAAAAACTACAAGTGTTTTAATAAAAGCAGATGTCAATATTTTAAGGAAGATGTCATACTTTAAAATACACGTTTAAATAGAAACATAGTTTTTTGAAAATGCTCAAGCAGTGACAGTGATTGCTAAAAAAGTTTTGAAAATAATGAACTGAAACTTTTTTGTATGTTCTGTATAATAGTAAAAAAGTTTTAACCTTCAGATTTATCAATCACTGTTTTATTACAAAATTTACAGTCCCTTATGTGAATATAATCACTGTTTTCTTAAGCAATTTCTTATAATAACTAAGATAAAGTGCTCTAGTTTTTGTACGAATTAAAATATCTCTTATCCTAAAGGTCATTTCAAAAATGAATAACATAGCAACGTATCAGAATTGAAAAATTGAAAATTAGTTCATAAGCTTTTGGTACAGAATGGGCCCCGTTTATGTTATTTTTTGTAAATTTTTACCCATTTTTCTCATTTTAGTGATAATATAATTTCTTTTTCTCTTCTTTAATTTAGTATATTTTTCTTAAAATGCACTAAATAAATCTAATAATCACAAAAAACCCATATCTCCATTTTTTTAAAAAAAAGTTGTCGCAAGTAGTTGGATACCTTAATAACTTTTTAAGAAATCAGAATTTATATTGTCTTAAAATAATACTCTAAGATAAAGCCTAATTCTTATGCGTAAGGTTAAATTTCATAAGTAATCAAAACTGTTAGTGGATATTTTTCATAAAGTAACTGTGCAATTTTTGTTCATATCCGGATACGGCCACGATAACCTAGTGGTTATGGTCACAAAGTGACAGGGGTGTCAAAAGTTCCGGCCTAGTACCGCGGAAGACCTGCCGCTTAGAGGATGATGCAGGTTAAATCTATCAAGGCTCAGTGTCCGCTCATTGGTGTGGTGGTGTCGGCTTAGACACTGTCCTCGTCACTTGACCGAGATTCAAACTTATGAGGTTCATTGCCAGTAATTATTTTGCCTTACAGTGCTACTGTAATATAAAACTCATTCATGTTCGGATCTTATGATATTTTCCAGATAATTACAGTTTTTATCTTATGTTTAGGTATTCAATTATTTGCGCGCGACAACTGTTTTCTTAAAAATTGGAGATATGGGAATTCTTTTGTAGTGTTTAGATTTATTTAGTACATTTTAAGAAAAAATATACTGAATTTAAGAAGAGAAAAAGAAATTATTATTACTATAAAGGGAAAAAATGGGTGAAAATTTACAAAAAATTACATAAATATCGTCCATTCTATTCAAAAAACTTATGAACAAATTTTATATTTTTCAATTTTGATATGTTGATTTGTGTGTGTGTGTGTGCTATTCATTTTTGAAATGAACCTTCAAGGGGTAAGAGATATTTTAATTTTTATAAAACCTAGAGCCCTTTATCTTTGTTATAATGTGAAATTGCTTAAAAAACAGTGATTATATTCACATAAGGGGCTGTAAATTTTGTAATAAAACAGTGATTGTTAAATCTGAAAGTTAAAACACTCCTACTGTTATACAGAACACACACACAAAATTTCAGTTAATTATTTTCAAAACTTTTTGAGCGATCACTGTCCCCGTTTGTACATTTCGAAAAAAAAATTCGAGTAAAATGCATTTTAATGTATGACATCTTGCTTAAAGTAATGACATCTGCTTTTACTTGAACACTTCCAGTTTTTGTTCTAGTGAATGGAAAATAATAAACTTGGTATTTTTGTAAAGCTAGTAAGATGACTTATAATACAAAATGAAAAAATATGGCAATTTTTGGCAAAACTTACAATTTTAGGGTAGTCGGATACTTTAATATAAAACTAACTCATCTTCGGATTTTATGCTATATTCCAGATAATTACACTTTCAGTTCTTATCTTATGTTAAAGTAGTTTGCTGAAATTTCTTTCTTGATTATTATTCATAAATTTGTAGTTATAGAACAAATTTTCTCTTCGATAATTTTTAAAGTATTTATAAAACCACAACTTTCTTTTCAATGATAAAGCCAAACAAACAATAATTTGTAAAATTTTGAAGGGTGAGACAGCGAATTAGTTCCAAAAATTTGCATAACAGATTCACAAACATTAAAAATAAATACAGAAATATAAAGCACTATGCGTAATTTTTAAAATGAAGAAGTCAGTTAAGAAAACTGTATATGAAGTGGAGAAAGTGAATAAAAATAAGATAAAATCTAAACAATAAAGGTAAAAATAAGCAATGAAAATAATAGGCTAAAAAGAATAAAAATTAATTTTAACCTTAGCGCTTTTTTTCCTTCAAAGTATTTATAAATCAGCTTGTTTTATGTAAAAGATTTAATGGTTTAGTTATAATTTTTTGATTTTGACAATTTTTAATAGAATAATCAAGTTTATCATTAGTTACTTTGTGTGTGCATGAAATTTAAAATGCATTGTAATTTTAAGCGCATAATCAATTTTTTACCTTATTTTAAGGAACATGTATCATTTCAGAAACATCTAAATTCCATAAAACAACTATTCATTTGAATAATTTAGGTTAGGAATCGTTATTATAACTTAATGCACATATCTTTTTTAGCTTATTGATGCATTGAATTTTGTATAATTAGGTAGTTAATATATTAAAAGTAGAAGGAGAAGCGCGTTAAAATACAGTTCCATAAATTCTTTGATTTAATCAAATAGCATTGTAACCAGCATATCAAGGAACAAAGCTTTAAGCAATATTTGTGAGAGAAATGAACAAAATTGACGGATTAATTTTAAATAAAGACGCTTAAAATAAAAAACTAAGTAGTTTTAAGATAGACATTTGTCAAAACTAAGCACTTATAGATGTGTACGTTTAGTAAGATAAATAAAAATGTTTCTTTAAAATCAATTCTTTTTGGATTAAAGAAGGCTGGCGAAACTAAAAGCTTTTGAGTTACGATGACAAGTTAAGTGAAACTCGAATTCTTCAAAATTCTAAGCATAAAAAAAAATTAAAAGCATTAGACGGATACGACGGAAATAAATAAATGGAGTAGCTGGATGAGAGGACATTGTTAAAATTTCTGAAGCAATTTACGTGAAAAAATTCTCAATAACGAATTGTTCCTTAATAAAATTTCACATTTCCATAACACATCAATGAAATAGTGTTGAGGTCTAATACTTTTAAAACTTTTTGTTCGTTTTAGTATTTTTTAATTAATAATTCTTAGAATTTTTTATAGTTGTATTAATTGCAACTAAATATTTTACAAAATTTGATCAGTAATCTTTAAGCTTAACAGCCTGCTTTTGAAAATGTAAAATCCTGATGAATGGAGCAATAAAAAGTTTGGGTTTTATATTTAAAGGAATGCTAATTTTATTTAAAAAATTTAACCCATCTAGTTGAATATACATTTCCCTCAAAAAAATTATAAACCATTACGAAATCAATATATAAGTAAATACAGATGGCATTCAGTGCGCTAATAAGGACAGTAAAAGTAGTTTTTTCTTGAGAATAGAATATAATTATTCCCAAGGGAAAAAATATGAATATTCCCAGTTATTTAAAAATAAAAAAAAACATGAAAAATGTTCAAAGTTCATTTTTGTAACAAATTTAAATTACATTATTTGATATAACTGAGATTTTGCAATAAATACTATAGTTCAAATGTTTCATCACTTCAAGCACATAGTCAAATCCTATCCTTATTGAAAACTAACATACAGTTATGTACTTTCATTTAGTGCTTAATTTATAAAAATTAATTTTCTCTGTTGAAACTCAATAAAATATAATAATGATAATATTATTTTTAAAATAAAATAGAAAATGAAACGAGTTACTAATGTAATAAATCTAAAATATAAACCAAAACAGAAAATGATGCTATTTATAATCTATACTTAATTGACTTTCAAATATTTAAAATCATTTCAAATTTTTTTGATTTTTAAAATAATTGTGAGAAAAATTTTAGCTCCCTTGTAAATCATAAAAAATTTATTTAAGATATTGAAACATATCTTTTTATTTTGTTTGCTTTTAGGATCAATCAAATTTTCAGTTTTCTTGGTTTTAGGATTTATAAAGTTTATCATAAAAGCAACGTTATTAATTTTTTCCCGGTTAGATTATTTCATTTTGAATATTATATATTTTCCATCTTTAATAAGAAAGAAATGAATTTCTTGATTTCACTATACGTACTTTATTTAAAAAGGTTTTAAGGTTTTAAAATCAGTTATGCTGTATTGAGGACAACAAATCTATGTAGATTGTGATTCTTAGGCTCCTCAACATATTTAAAAAACTTATTTAAAATATATTTTTTTACTTTTTTAAATTTTCTATTCATCTTTCCATCATATCTTCTATTCCAGATTAAATTGCATTGTTGTTACTATTTATAGTTTATTCTCCTTATGAAAGGGGTTTTAACCACAATAATAAACTTGTTTTTTTATTTCTATACAGTTAGATATGTAATAATATTTAAAATATTATAAAGCTTTTCTAAAGTATTATAAACGAATTTTCTTCTAAAAAATCTTAAAAACCTATTAAAATAGTAATTTAGAATAATCCTTAGTGGAACTCAAAAGAGAAAATGGTTGCTTTCGAAGGATCATTGTTCTAAAATTATGAGAGTAGCAATGTCATACTTTATAATACGTGTTCTCAATAACGAGAAAGACATAAGAGCTAAAACGCGCGTCATTAACTCTAATTTCCACATCTCATCGCATAAGAGTTTTGATGTTTAGCTCATTTAGCTAACTGTGCAACAATCTACATTATTCCGTAAGACTATATTAGCTAGTAACTGGAATCGAGCTTACCACTCGAACTAACCATCATTAGCAGCGAAATTCGTGCATATGATAAAGAGAAAGAAGGGAGAGAGAGCAAAAGACAGGGAAATGATGTGTTGTACAGGAGGAAAACCCATAACATAAAGCGAAATATTTATACGCCATTTAAGGTTGAAAAGTTTGAATTTCTATCAAAGAAATTACAATAAGTATATGATTTTCTAGAGAAGATATTACTTATTTACAAATAAGATTCACAATATACAGTGAAAAACTGGATCTTTAACAAAATGTTGGCAATACAGTTTACAAAATATTTACTACATACTTTGATTTTTTTACCAAGTAGAAAATGCGCGCTGGATAATTGCAAAGAATAGATTAATTTTGAGATATTTTTAATACGAATTTCTGTACTTATCATATTTTTGTTTCAAAAAAGAATATTATATTCTTTACCGTTGGGACAAATAAACAAGTGAAGTAAATGGTGAATTAAGGTAAAGACCATTCTAAAATTGTCATCATTTTATGTTTTAAATTTCAATTAAAATATTAGACATTTTGTTTTTTTGTAAATATTAGATATATTTTGAACATATTTTGTGCAATATATCTTTTTATTTTATATAAATTTATTCAAAATAATTTACATATATGTATATATTTGCAGTAGTTTGCAAGTAATACTTTTTTTTTTACTTTTTATTTACTTGTTTATTATTTCCATTAGAAAGGTTGTGGTTGTAATGGTTGTTGTAGTGATGAGAAATCCTTTCTTAAAAAGCATTCATCATTTATTTACGATCACACATACGTATACAAACAACTGGAGAAGATTTTAGCGTAGCGACATTATACAATGGAAGCAGCGGCGAGTGAATTTTTCAGGAAGTCTCGGGATTTCATATGAAGCGGCAACCAGAAAGAAGTATTGGAATCCACATGATTTCCGTGAACGGAGCTTTTTTTTATTGGTGGAAAGATATCGAAATTTAAAGTAAGCTTACGATGGAAACTTACCTAAGCTTACTTTAAAAACGCAGAGCTGCTAATTTTTAAGGGATACAGATACACGATTATTTCTATTAGGTGGGGTAAATAATAATTAACTATTTACGTGAGAGACCTAAAGGGTAAATAAGGACCATAACAAATTAAAAAGTTATTTTAATGAAAATTATTTTATAATACATATATATACTAGCCGTTACCCACCCGCTTTGCTGCGTATTTCATTAAAGGAATAACAACATTATGAATATATACTGTTTATATATATAAAAATTATTGATATCTAATTCCTAACATTTAGCGTTCGTTTGTATAGAAAAATATTCTCATTGCTCGCACTTTTTGATTTAAAAGGAACAGAACTTCTAAACAATAACTTCTGAAATTGAAGTAGAATTATCCTGAACACGCCCATAATCCACTCTCTTGAAGTGGATTTTCCCAAAGCACATTTGTAGCGGATCCTTACTGAACAAAATAAACATGCTTGCCAATTGTAAAATTTGAAGTTAACAGGTCCAAAACTGAAATTTTTTTATCAATAAGCCCCGTAACCCCCTTTGAGAGTCTATTTCCATTAGTCTGTTCTTAAAGGATTTCATTTAAAAAAAAGGAACATGCGCACCAAATTTCCTTATTGTAAGTCTAGTAGTATGAAAACAGGAATTTTTTTTATCAATACACCCCATTAACTCTCACCATAGGAGTCGATTTCGGTAAAAACTATATTTAACGGATCTCTATTCCACAAAAGAAGCATACTTACTAAACTTCAAGTGTGTGGGCTTAATAGTTCAAAAACAGGAATTTTTTAGCAATAATTCCCACCAGCCTCTCTCAACCCCCTTTGGGGTTGATTTTTACAAAACCCCTGCTGCATGAAAGGAAGGTGCTTACCAAATTTCAAGTCTGTAGGTCTAATAATTTAAAAACGGGAATACTTATCTATAACTCCCCTTAACCCCTCGAAACGCCCCTTATTGTTCGATTTTCGCAAAACTCCTTTTGTAGTGGATTACTCCATGAAAGAAACTTCCCTTGGAAAGTTCAAGTCTGTACGTCTAATAGTTCCAAAACGGGAATTTATTTATCAATAACGGCCCTTATGCCCTCTTAACGCCCCTTGAGGGTCACTTTTTGCAAAACATCTTTTGCAGAGGATCTCTACTCTATGAAAGGAAAGTGCTTACCAAATTTCAAGTCTGTACGTATAATAGTTCAAAAACAAGAGTATTTATCTATTACTCTCCTTGAGACACAACAATGCCCCTTAGGGATCAATTTTCAAAACCTCCTATAGTAATGGACCTCTACTAAAGTAACGTGCATACTGTACTTCAAGTCTGTAAGTAAAACAGTTCAAAAATGGGAATAGTTATTTATAACACCCCTTAAGGGCGGGGTCTATTTTCGTAAAATATTTTCTTAACGGATCTCTACGTCATGAGAGGAACATGCCTAACAAATTTCAAGTCTTTAGCTCTAATAGTGCCGGAGATATCATGATGAGTGAATGAGGGATTCGAGCTTTTCTCCTTTATATGTACATATACATACAATTTTTAATAACAGGGAAAATCTATCTTTATAATTGCAGAAATCAACTTAACTTCTATCTAAAACGAAATAGTTAATTTTTTCTCCAAACATTTGAAATTAATAGTTTTGTGTATTATCATTAAAATTTATATTAACCATTTATAAAGCTCTATTATTATTTTTTTAAATATCTTAAGTATTACACCCCATTACAATATATCTGATACTGAATAATGCGCCTTGATTTTTTTCATAAGTAAACTCAGCAACATTCTAATATTTAAAATAAAGATTTACTTCTTCAATGAAGGTTATTATGGAGATAAAGATGTATTGAAGGGCAGTGGCTGAAGGGTAGCGTATTGCGCTTCCACGTCAAAGGTCCAGGTCTCAAACCCCGGGCTAGGCAAGGTCGGCTCAGCCTTTCATCTTTTCGAGTTCCAAGCTTGTTTGGAAGCCAAACACTGGAGGTTTCGCGTCAGACTAGCCACCTGACCGGAACATCTGCTCATGCCCCCTCAGTGTCCAAGGTTACTAAAATTGAGATGGGCACAGTAGGCCTTGGATCTCATAGGCTGTTACGTCACTGTATGTTAATGTATGATACATCTTTGCCACCATTTTGATAAGGGACTTTTCGACTAAAACTTTTAATTTTGGCCATGTCTGTATACACCCCCCAACACAGCACAATCCATAGTTATATACTAAGTTATTATAAATCTAATAAAACAGAGCAAGAAACACAAATATAACAAGACGGTATACGTCAAAAATCAGATAGCCTTAGTAGCATAATATTAAACTCTAGTACTACATCTGTACTTTACAATGCAGAGTTTTGCCCTTGTTTTGTCAACATTTAAATCATTTTGAGAATCGAGTTTGAAAAAATTCCTATCTGCAAGCCTGCACTATTTTGAGAAAAATTGTAAGACTAAACCAAATTTTAGAAGTGATCTTTTTTTTTAATAATCTGTTTGCACAAAAATTTTCCATTATTAGTTAGTTTTATACTTCTCACATTTCTATCATAAGAGTAAACTTACAAGTTTTGAGTAAAAAAGGGAGTTTCATTGCAAAATTGAAGTGGAGGGAGTCAAAAAATAAATTTTCATAATTAACATACCCTATCCTTTTATCAAATCAACGTAGCAACAAAGAAAATGAAAAAAAAACCCATGAGATTTATTCCCAGAACATCTAGAAGTACTTGAAATATTTGATTTCTTAGTTTAAAAAAAGCATTACGAAAATTATACTATCTTCAGGTACTTGCTTTCATATTGATGACTCAATTCCTACTTTCTTGTACTGGCCATTTATAAGCATTATCAAAACAATCCTTTTTCATTGTAAGAACAGTTACTATTTGTTGTTTATAGTTACAATACATTTCTTCTTTTCGACTCTATCTTCAAAATTGCTCTTTTACCCTTTATCATTAAAAGATGATCAGTACTATGTTCTTCGTTTACTGATGATTGTATTTGGGTCAGGCATTATATTTCTTTTAAACATGTCTTCCGAATCGGATATGCCTTGTACTAAATTTTTCCTCATACTATACTGTTCGAATTAATTGGGACAAACATTTTTTTTTCTTGTCTGAGTTGGTATGTGATTACCAGTTATGTCCCGAACCGTCTCAAACTAGTTATATCTGTCCAAAAGTAATGTGACGGATCAATCTTGACTGTAATTTATTCATTTGAATGGTTTTAGTACATTAATAGTTCAGTTGTGAGCCTTTCTGTGGGATAACTGGTGGTTATAATTTTGCGTTCCACGTAACACGTGTTATTTTTGGTCTTTCAGAGATGGATATTACTCCGAGGAAACGTTTTAAAATAATCGCTCTGAATGAACGCATTTCTATGGCTATGAGGAACATAGCTGCGGTAGTTGGTGTGGGCAAATCAAGTGTTTCAAGCATTTTAAGAACATTTCAAGATTCTTGATCATCGTCTCCAAAAGGAAAAGGAAAATGTGGTCTCGAACGGAAAATTACTTCAAGAATTGATAAACTGATTTTGGGTTTTTTTTCACAACAAATGGCACTGGAATATTGGTTCCTTTTAAAAGCATGATGAATTATGTTAAATACATAGAAACATTACGTAATAGAATTGTTCCATCCATGGAAAAATTTGATAAAACATTTTAACCTTGTTTGGCTTCTTGTTACGATTCAATATTGGTCCAGACTTTTATGAGGGAAAATAAAATGAAAGTGTTTAATTGGCCAGGTAATTCACCAGACCTAAATCCTATTGAGAATTTATGACATATTCTCAAGAATCGCTTAGCCAAGATGAGTCGCACAACAACAGAACAAATGATAAAAAGTGCTATACAAGTGTGGTTCCACGATGATGAAGTTAAGAACATGTGCGCTGCAATAGTGGAGTCAATATCAAGATGAGTTGAAGAAGTCATTTCTGCTGCAGGAGGACATACTTCATGCTAATATAGAAATTTTTCTGTCTACTTAAGTTCTGCAATCATTAAAAGCTAGGGTTTTAGAAAAAATTGTTTTTTGCCATTGGTCCCAATTATTTCGAACAGTATAGTACGTCTGTTTATTTCAAATGGTTCTTGCTATGCATTTAGTATTCTTTACAATTTATTATTATATACTAATATATGACATATGCGTTTTTTAAAGATTGTTTAGTATAAATTTTTGGTAATATTGTATTAAAAACATAGTAAAAGGAAGAAAAATGAACTTAATAATTCTGTTTTCGTAAATCTTCAAATAATACATTCGATTTTTGTTGTTTTAAGAACTTACATTTTAAGTTTCCTTATAATTATTTTATTTCAATTTTTTAATTTACTTATGAGTTAAAAAATTAGTGTGTACATATATTAAACTACACATATACAAACTACACCAGTAGCGCATGCAAAATTTTTTCAAGGGGTCCATGGTTGAAAGTCCCCCAACTCGTATCATACCTCAAGACAGCACCAATTAATTCTTCTGATTTTATCAATTTTGTTAACAAAAAACAGTAAAAAATAAATTATTGAATTAATAATAAACATTAATTAATAAAATGAATTCTTACTTACAAGAACTTAATTAAATTTTGCGTTATATATATATATAGGATTATCGTCAATCGAAAAAAACTCAAGGGCTTTGGGGGGGGGGGTTCCGGATCCCTAAGACACCTCCCTTGTGTACACCACTGAACTACAAATATATTAAATATACAAAATATTTTTCTTTTTAAGAGTTTTTGGAAAAATCTTGATTTTTAAAAGTGATTAATTTCCAGGAAATAGTGGTTTAAAGATAAAATTAGTCTTTCATGCCTTTTCTGTTTTGTATGTTGATTAATTTTCTCAATTATATAGGAAAAATCAAAAGATCTAGTTAGTCATTCATGAATACCTTTAATCTCCACTTACGTCTACAAATTTTACATTATTATTTTTGGAATTATCAGAGTAAATTTCATCTTTAACAGATAGGGAGAGGAATAATGTAATAAAGAACTGTTTTTGATTGTCCTAAGCAAAAAGCATAGAATTACGCGAATTCATATTAAAAGCCATATTGGATTGGACTATCAAAAAAAAAAACCGATCAAAGTGATAATGCATTAAATTTTCACATGCAGAATAGTATAACAGGAACTGAGAAATGCTTCCCAATTACAATAATAACGAAAAACTAAATGATAAAGTAATTTTCTTGTTTTCTTCAGGAAATGTTACTAAATAATCAGAAAATCATGAATATATTAATTTGAACAATATGATACAAAGGATTTAGATTAATTTAGATTGCTTAGAAATTTACGTATTTTTGCTTGCTAAAACTTAAGTTACAGTTCTTATATGGATTGGTACACGAAACCTATTTTCATATAGTAATTCTTCAATGATAAGATAATCCAAGAAGTCCCTCTTGAAACTTATTAATTCAAGTAATAATTTTTAAAAACAAGTATGATTACGTTTTATTTGTGTCTTTTGCGAGATAAGTCTGATAAAGTCCCTTGCATGGTCAACTTAAGGAGATTTGCCTAGATTTTAAACTCCAATGAAATAAATAAAAAAATCTGAAATGGAAAAAACAAGCAAGGGTTATTTAATATATAAATAAAAATGGAATATAAAATATTAAATGATTTTCATCCCAAATATTTCTTTAAAATCAAAGTTGCTTTCAAATTTTATCATACAGACATAATTTGAATAAATATTTCAGAAATCATATATAGTGATGAGTTTTAAGATGAAATAAAAGTATCGCACACAAGGAATAATTAACAAATTTTCATTATTTAAAATTAATTAAAATAGTGGTTAAAAAGAATAGACTGTCATTTTATTCTTAAAGTCATAAAAATATCTCTGGTTTTGAAGTGAGATTTCTCTGTAGAGTAACAGCACATTATTCATAAGTAATTTTTAAAAGCATTTTAAATTTCTAAAAATATCTCTTTTAAGCAAACAAATCTAAACAGTTTTTTCAGTAATAATACGTATGATATAAACTGTATAACTAAATCCTAAAGCATATTGTGAAACAAAAATTAAAACACAGAAAAAGATGCAAAGATTTTCGTAATAAATTTCTATAATGTATTGAATCTAAATTACCCATATTTTTTCATATCTTATTATTTTAAAAAAATCGTTTTTGAAGCAGCACAAATGCATTACTTTATTTAAACGAAGAATAACAAAATACATCAAGACTTAAGTTAACAGAGAGACAAAATTACTATTTAATTGTTTTCCTTAACATGCTAAACACAATAAAGTATATTCTACTTTTAAATTTTTAACGGAAATTAACAATAAGTAAACTTTCAAATTCTTCAGCTGTCAAAGATATTAAACATCGGAAATATAAAGCTCAAAATATCATAATTTTTCATTCGTATGCCATTGAAATCTTTACTCTTTATCATACGACATACATTTTTATATGTAATTTTTTTCTGTAAATGACAATTTTTTTTCATTACTGAAATCAAACCAATTGAAGTACAGTGACCTGTCGTACAAATATATTCAAAAAATAACTCTCTCATACTTTATTATGAATTAATTGTTAAATAATTAATTTAGGTTGCTATGCTTTCCAAAAAATATATTGAATTATTCACATACGGATTAGTATTAATATATAGTTTAAAAATAGTTAAATTGGTCGTGATACCTAAATAAGTTGTATATATATGTAGTCAAAATTTCTCTGCAAGAGAGAGATGAATAAAATTTAATCAAAACTGAAAAAAAAATTGAAATTTCAAGATAACCAGACAAATGATATATGAAAAAAATAGAAATAATAGAGTTAAATATAAAATTATGGATGCTACAGTATTATAAACATTGCTGACTTAGACAGCTTGTATATGAAATAATTTATATAAAAGTGGGGTTGAACATGTTTTGCGGCCAGCCAACCTTCCCCCTTTCTGTTAATAATACTGAGCAAAAACCTATTGAAAATAATGGATAGAGTATCTAAATCCATTACAAGAAAAAGGTAACTTACCTTAAAATTGGATTCAAAAATGCAGAGCCCGCGCTAAATCTGAGTACAATAAACAAGTTATTGCCTGATTACCATACCTTATTAGTGTTATATATATAAAACACACTAATAAGGTATGAATTATATAATTATATAATAGGTATTGTAATAGCTTATAATTATACATAGTTAGCAAGTAATATTTTAAAAAGCATAACTAACCTTAGAGGGAATTTGTGTACTACATTACGAGTGAGCTCAGAGAGGGATAATGTAGAATTTCTTTTTGTAAAAACAAGTTGTTCTAAATATCAATTTTTAATGGAAAATTTAATTCAAACATTCTTTTAACTTATTCAGTAGTATTAAGAATTTGAATGATTATAGTTTATCAAAGAGAGTAATTTTATATATTTTTATAGAATGAAAGTATTACGATATCCAAAATTAATGTTCCCTTTAAACTGTCAAAATCCAAAATAGATTTCTCTTTAACTTTAGATTACTTGCAGTTTGTTAAAGTATCTCTAAGTAACAAATAAACAATAAAATTTATAAAGAGCACTTTCAAGGGCGCATCCCTGCTTTATAAAAACCTGTATCCTTTCTTAACTTAATAAATTACTAAAAAATAAGAATACATCAATTTTTTCATGGAAACTTTATATAGGTCCTTAACTTTTAAATTTAGTTTAATTTTTTTACAAATATAACATAAAACAAAATTAATATAAAAATGTTTCTAAATTTTGCTACACTTGATTCCAATATGTTCGAGTAAAAGCGTCATACAGAGTTCAAAAACGAATTGTTGCATAGAAATGTAGTAATTTACAAAATAACACAAAAAGGTTTTATCTTCTCCAAGTTTTTAAATGTAAGCCATTAACTATCAAACGGAGGAAAAATATCGTAGACACATACAAACAATTTTTTATATCAGCTGTAAAGGATAATTGGGAATGAGAATGAGTATAATGATTTCTGATGCATTTAACTTAGAGATTTATCTGCTTCCAAACTGGATACAAATTTGCAGCTCCAGATCAAAGATTATGGGCGTGTCAAAGTGAATCAACAAAATACAGATAATTAATTAAAAGAGGACTCGACGCGAAAGTCTTAAAGCGAAACGGGCAAGAATATTCAGTTGAAAAGTGACTAATAAATCATAACTTCAAAAATATTTGCCACATAGTACCGTATGAAACTTACACTTAAAGATTACTTTTTACAGAAACAGTGTGTGTATATAAAACAAAACAAAATTTACTTATCAAACATTTATTTCATTTGAATGTCAATTATAGCATTATGATATTAATTTTTACTTTTTAGATAGCTATACTATTTATTTTTTTCATTTTAAATCACTTTTAACGTACAAAAGAAAAGTATTTATAACAATTTTTTTAATTATATTGATAGGGAATATATTTAGGCTCTTTAGCTACATTGGCTTACAGTGATCTACTTTCATTCTTTATTGAATCAATGTCGAATTTTTAGTACATCGGTGTGAAATCTTAGAATGGATAAAAAAATATGTATATCCTAGAAATATTTGAAAATGTAACTGTTTTATTTCTTCTTTTTATGCATAAAATTACAGCAAAAGAAACAGCTTCCTTATAGCTGACTTTTTAAATTCTCGCACTCTTTTTAAACGTCATTAAAATAAAATAACAAAAAATAATGAGTTAAACTCACTGGAATAAAACAAATTGCAAATTAATTTTCTGCTGCTCTTACGATTACATTTCTCTTAAAGAAATTTATTTCAGAAATAAAAAAGAACTTTTCTTAAGTACCGTTGGTTATAAAAATGGACTAAGTCAAGAGTTTTTCATTTAAAGATGTTAAAAGTTTTGAATTGGAATGCGAGCTTAATTCTGTATATTCTTGCAAAAATACAATATATAAATTCCACTTCTACAACTGAGAAAGAATTTTGAAAAAGAACGAAACTATTTTGGGGTTTATTGTATTTTGAAATAATAGGTAAACTTCATTTTCAGATACTTAAACCACTTTTGTAACCATTTTCACTTAAATCTGAAACATAATTTAAGGAGAAGTAAAGAGAATTCCCTGCAGCTAGGTGTAAGAGAATGAATGCATTCCATTAGAATTAAAGAAGAATTTCTTCAAACAACGAGAAAATTGACTGAATCATCTAAATAAAATTATTCCTCATTCATTAAGTTAGAATTTAGTCGATGTTTCTTTGAGGGAATCAATGTTACTTTTTTGAATGGAATGTTAACTACTGAGAAGCGATAACGTTAGCTCATTTTTCAAACCTCCCCACCCCCATTTTTTAACTTCAATGAATTACTTATACTGTATTGGGTAGTTTTTTTCATATCATCTATAACGGTAGTAAATAATAGATATTATTAGGTAGAAAAACATGAACAGTATCGAGCAGAAAAAAATTAATGTTATAAAATTTTAAATGTACATTTTACATTTAACGCAGAAATGAAATTATTTTTTGCACAAAAATTATCCACTTGCTTATTAATTACAATATCTCATTTAAGCGAAGACATTTAAGAAAAAAAATTTCAGCATATTTATTTTTTTAGAATAGTTTTATAGATTGGAATTATTAATGGTGAATCAGTAGTTCTCAAATTAAATCCTATTATTTTTTTGCATTGTTACGAATACTTTTAAGGTATTTTTTACATTAAATTAGCTTTGCATATTTAATTTACAAATGATATTTAATTTTCTGAGAAGGATGTCTGAAATAAGAACTTATCTTAGGAATTATTCACGAGGAATAGAGAAAAAATACATGGGTCACAGTATATCTTTTAAATTGCTTTTGTAACATATTAAGCCATTTTAAGACAGTTGAATATGCTTTTGAACAATGAAATGATTTAAAATTGATTAATTTCAAAATAAATTCACTAAATTAAAAATTAATGTATGATTAGATTATGAATAATTTTTTTCTTGTTCATAGTTTCTACTGTTTTCTATCAATGTAAGACCAGATATTAAAATATTAATTTTTTCCAAACTAATTAGTCTTTATTTTCAAAGAATGTCTTAGAGTTTAGATTCTTTTGTATAAATTTAATAAGAGTATTCTATGTAATGTATTTTAATGTGTGTATGTGAGAGAGAGAGAAGAAAATATATTATTTTACTGAAAAATGAGATAATATTATATCAATGACTTAATATGAGTTATTAATTTTTAAGTATATGTCATAATATAATTATTTTTATTGAACTGCACAAGTCTTGGTTTTTATGGAATGAACTAATTATAATAATTTGAATGACAATTTTAAGGAGAAGCGTTTAAAATATGGACATATGAAAAGCCATTTCAAAGCTTATTTTCCTACAAAAATTTAATTTCGATGAAATGTAGCATTATATCTAGCATTTGATTTCAAGAAAAGAAAAAAACTCAAAGAAATCTCAAACCTAAAGTTCAATAAATAATAAACAGTTCTAATTGTTATATAAAGGAAAATATCTTCGATCAAAAAGATAATTGTTGATTTAACATTTTTTTACTCTAAAAATATAGTTTCTACTCTAGAAATGGTACATGAAAGTAGGAATGACAAAAAACGTATTTTAAAATCATATTTATATCTATATATGTATCACTCGGTAACATAGTGACTCCTGGAGAGATCTTAAATGCTTTGGAACCAACGGAATTTCCCATGTATTGTACTTCCATCAAAAACCAGTAACATGATGCGATAAAAGTACTTATGTTAGATATTCAATCTTATATAATAATAGTTATACCAATTAAGACATTGAGGTTCACATTGACTTTATAATTTTCTTGTATGAACTCTGTACACGGTGCTTAGAAGGCTTCCACTATCCTTCTATGGAGAAAATCAAAAGAGTGAATGGGGATTTAGAAACTAAATTAACTTGTTAATTGTCTTCATTTGTTACAGTTTACAAATTACTATCTCAGGACGATTGCCGATTCATGTTATTCATTTTTATTCGGATGAGCAGGGTCTTTAACAGTGCAAAGAAAATATTTCTTGAAAGCCAAATAATGATTGGAATCTAAGTAATACGAAATCATTAAATTTCTGCCCCACCAGTCGCATTGTATAACAAGTTCGCCAGACATTCACAGAGATGCCTAAAATAAAAGCTTTGTCTCTGTATTCTTTTATAAGTTAGGGCAATCCAAGTGTCGGCATCAATATCGATTTTGTCCGTCAAACCATTTCAATCGATAGAAGGGGAACAAAATGCGAAGCTATGTTAGTGGAAATCGGGAGAAAATCCCTTATCAATTGGACGAGAAAACAATTGTATTTTTAACAACCAGGAACACTTTTCCCCTCCTTTGTGCTGCTTCCTGTTATTGGAGGCTTTATACCGGAGTTTCGAACGCTTGCCTGGAGAATTCATGAAAATGGCTGAAATTGTATAACAATGTGGTCCTCGAGATATAAAAGAATAATATACAAGCTTTGTTTTGGAACTTTTCTAGACTGTTGGGAGAAGGAGGTTGTTTTCAAAACTGTATGTTAGGTATTTTTCTTAATCAACTGGAATAAAATAAAGTTCTGTTCTTTTGTCAAATTCTTTTTTGTCTAACATAAGGAATACGATTTTTCATCAAGCGAAGGCTTGTACATCAAATAAAAATTCCTTTTTGAATCATCATTTGATCAGTGCTGTAATACTATGTTATTTATTTCCTATTCTGTAGCGTTTCTTTTGTGTTCCTACAGAAATATAAATGAGTTTCTTGATATAGATATTCACTATTTATATTCTTACAGAGATTTATGTAAATCGTTTGATGAGCAGATACATATTTAGGTATTTTTATTTCATGAAATCTTAAATGAACTATGGATCATAGATATTTATATCATGACTGTTTCATTCATTACAAATTAGCTTCTAATAATTCAAAACGACGCATAAGTTTTATTTTTAAATGGATGAGAAAAGTAATATTTTTGTAATAAAACAACTATTCTCAATATATTTTAAGTATGTATTTTAAAATAGCAAAATAAACTTAACAAGATATCAATCATTGGCATGGACAAGTAATATTAGCGTGTTTTTCACATTTCCTCATTTTTGTGAAAATTTCTTCCAAAATGCAGGCAGATTTTTTTAAAAAAAACTTTTTGCAAACAATAAATTTACCAGGTAAAATTTGAGAAAATTTTGTTATAAACTAGCAAAATTCAGGAAAATTTGTAGGAAAATTCGGGAAACTATGGGAAAATTTAAATATGATTCGGCTCATCTAGGGCACAAATGCGACCAAATGCCGAAAACCCGAGATCAATTGGTTGCTTATTGACTGAGAAAAAGGTACGACAAAATATGGAACGAAGACGAAGACGAAATTTGCGCCCTAATAGCGCTTTTGTTCCACTACGTGAAAAACGCCCTAAAAAGCAACAGAAACTATATAATGGTTTTTAATTTAAAATAAAAATGATTTTCTTAACTTGAGAACAATTTAAATAAATTTAAAGTTGCTTATGTTGAATTGGTTCTTATTTTACTCTTTAAAAACCTTTACTAAGCATTTTTTTTATGTTCATTAGTTCACACAATATTTCTTTAAGCAATTTAATAATTTGTATTTTGAAAGAAAACGAAATTTGATTTTATAATTCTATCAAAAAAGTAAGCAACACTTTAAAGACACAAAAAAGCAAAAATCAAGATTATATATATTTATATTCACATATACATACCCACATGTAATTTTTATAATAATTAACTTAAATTTTTTTCTCGAGCGATTTTAAATCATAATGGTCTTGAGTCCTCTAAAATTTCGCATTGTAAATAATTTCTATTTTACTTGCCAAACGGAAAATAATCGCAATCCCATCTCTCAACGTTTTTAAAATAGATTATGCCGTCTTATATCACCTACATGTTCGGACCAATCAGAAAAGCTTGTACTGGAAATCATATGATTCTAAGACCTTCCTGTTGAATAAGACTATAAAAGGTTGAGATCTCGGGAGTGAATAATGAATGCTTTTATGGCTGTCTTATATGTTTAGTTTAATAATATATATTATAATATATCATATATTACAATATTAAATTTAATAGTATGTATATTATTTAATTTAAAATTCAATTAAAAAGAAGACAATTTGAAAATGTTATTAAATTTTTACAGTTAGTTGCAGCTATAGATATCAACGATATTGTACATTTTAAATACCGTCTTTTCAGTCTTTTTAATACTAGGCAATTAATTCTTCCCGTAATAAAATCGTGTTCTCTTAAGTGATAGCAATCTTAAAATTTAAAGTCAATGAATTCTTAAATGAGTAAAATCCTTACCTTAAGCTTTTTTAAAGTGTTTCTTTAAATAGTTAAAATTTTAGGAACTGGATAGGTTAAAATCTATCGAAATATTAATTTCTCACAGTTTTTCTGACCCTTCTTTTGTGCAATTCCTGATTCTAAATAAAATATTATGTATTTATGTTAACAATATATATTATAATAATGATTTGTTAGTAATATATTGCATTTTTTTTTGTAAAAACACTACATTTAAATTAGTTTTTCTAAGTAGCAGATTTTTTTTGTCTGAAAATCACTTTAAAGAAATCAGGTCAGAGATTTTCAATGTTCCCCGAATAAAATCTTAAATTCTTTTCAAGATAACAGTAGATATTTTTTTTCTACTTGAAAATATGAGATGTGTGTGTACCCTCCCTTTTTATTTTGTGATATCTCACATGACAATGTATATTTTTTCTGTAAAACTATTAATTCAAAATAATATAATAAAATTTTTTGATTAAATGTTTTATATGATAAAATCGTATGAAATTTAGTAAATGTTTAGATATGTGGCAAATTTTAAGATGATGAAATCAATTTCCTACATTCTTTGTATCGACTCTATTCCAACTCCAATTATCTATGCATTTAACGATAAAGTAATTTTCGTACAATTCATTCAAATGTTTGAGCCAAATATCTAAGCAATTATATATATAATCGAATTTTTAGGAAACAAAATATTTAATGAATACTAATTATCTCTTGCAAACTCTATCTCTCTTGCAATGTCTTTCAAGAATTTCCTTTATGGCCCTCATAAGAGTAATGTTCAGTACATATACAACCATAACAATTTCCGATAACATGATTGAAAGCTTTGAACCAAATCTCCAGGCAATCCTTCCCGGTCATAATCGAATTTGGGAAAGCGAAATACAGTTTAGGACCTAACGCTACACTTGAAAGCCACATTGTAAATAATTTGATGGACTTCAATTAATCGATAAACGCTATAGTTTAAAGGAGATCTATCCATTCCGCTTTCTGTGCTGCTTACACTTGACCTACTTTTATGCCGTGACATTCGACTTGATTTGAAATGTTATTGGATTTAGGACTCTATTCGTTTACCTGACACACAATCACTCAGGATTGGGAATTTGTCCAACTCACCCGTTTCCAGAGTCAAAGCGATTAAGAGACAACGTCCATTAGGGATAATTACAGCCAGAATTCCCCCCACCCCCGATAATTCATTAGCATTTGTTCGAAAACGGCGATTGGGTCTCTTTAATTCGAAGGGAGTTCCTTGTCTCTGGAAGTAGCAGCAGTAAGGGACGAAAAAGAACGTAATGAACAAGTTCTTCGTGTGTGTAGAACTTTTTTTTTGGTTAGTGTGCTGAGAAACCGATAAAAAGTAGAACAAGGAATGAAAGAACTCTCCTTGGTAAAGAGGTGAATATCTTCAGTTAGGAATGAGGAAAATGGGATGTGTAAGCGAATGAGGTCTTTTTTTCTTTAAAGAATTAGATGGTGAAAGTATAATGAAAATTGGAAAGAAGGGAAGAGATAAAAGAGAGTTGCGTGGAATAAAGGAAAAGTTCTCGGTAATTATGAGAGGAATACTTTAAAAAGTTATTTCGAAGTATGTTTTTAACAAATGATGTTTTAAAATGGGTAAGAATATGGGTTGCTAAAGTTGTACTGATTAAACGAAGTTGTAGGTTTTAGTAAAGTCATTAAACAGATTTTTAGATTGGTAGAATAAAATAGGACAAAAGTGATTTATTGCTACCCGGAATATCCCATGCATAGCAGTAATTTCAAAATAATTATTTTTGCATGATTCAGAAAGATTCTTAACCCTTTATTGGGCTATTTTTTCAAGTGATGGCACATTAAAATATTTTTGGAGAAGAGTTTAATTTATGAAAAGGAATTATTTTAGCTTATTATGTAGAATTATTTTAATTATTAAGACCCCTCTATATTTAGAGAGAATATGTTTACCATAACCCAATGTGGGCTAATAAAAGGCATTTATGTACCTTTTTTTAACTTTTGCCTCCTCCGACAGGATATTTTTTAAATATATTTTGTAAATACTACAATATTCACAAAAGGAATAGTGAATTCGAAATATTTTGCCTTTTTACATGAAGTTAAGAATTTCTACATAATATTTTTCAGGAAATTTAGGAAAACAGAGTTTAGTACATAGCAACACAACCAATTTATGAAATACATTGGGAAATGCTACAATACGTAAATTGAATTGTAAATTAGACCGATGAAAATAACTGACAAAGAGATTATATTAATGAATTTGGTGGTAAGTATATTTACCACGGCCTGGTAAAGGGTTAGTACTGGAATTAATCTTTAAATCAATGTGTAAAATACTTACTAATCATTAACATTAAAGACAAATCATTTATTACTTTTCTCGTAATAAGTTACGCGATCATTGCAGTCAAAACTGATGTGTAAATAAAAAAATTACTAAGCCATGTAGTTATAAAAAATTTTAATTGCGTTATTTATAAGGTAGTTTAATATCACTTACAGCAAAATGGTGAACAGTCTTGGAAGAAATAATAAAAGCTTGTGAAATTAATTTTTTAAAAAAGAAATTCAAATGATTATTTTAATACTTTTCTTCTTTTTTTTTGTTGAAAAGTTAAAAGTAGTGATCTATGAACTCATAGGAATCCTGTAAAGTTATTAAAATATGTTTCGTTTTAACAAATTATGATTAATTTCAATAAATGAAATTATTTTAATATGACTAATGTTCGGATATAAACAATGCAATAAAAATCAGTTCAGTATAAATAATATTAAAGGGGATTAAAAAACACAGCAACTTCAATGTGTGTAAAGTACATCATTATAAAATATATATTACACATGTTATCAAATTTATTATTAAAATATTTCATTGTGCATCTGAAGAATTATTTTAAAATTCAAATAAACGAGAAAAATACCAAATATTTACTAATTACGAATGCCATTCGATCAATTGTCTCAAAAAATATTTTTACTTTAGAAAGTTTTTGAAAAGTCTATATTACACTAAATAAAATAAAAAGCTTAAATTAAAAAAATATTGAATGGTTATAGAAAAAAAAACTTTATTTTTATCTGTTTCGTTCCATTTATAATAAGATATACTAGAAATTTAAAACTACTTACATCAGTAATCGAGTTTCTTTGCCTCATAGTTTTGGGGCTCAAAATTATATTTGTTGTGAATTAGTTGCTAATAAGAAAAAAACTTCGACTAATTGTGAAATATTTTATTGAAAAATAATGCTTTTTATTCAATTTTTCGCATAAATTGGTTTATGTACTAAATTTAACATAATATAAACTTTTTCCATAACATGCATCGCTATTTATCTTAATAACGTTGCAATTTTAAATGTATATTTACAAAAGGCTCATTTTAATTAAGTTCCTAACTTTGATTTTCGAGGTCATGTTATGTATAATTTTTCTAAACTATATTATTAAACTAAAAAACAGATGTATTTTTCATCATATTTCAAATACAAATGGATATGTTTCAAATATTTCGCTACTAACGATGTCCATAATAAACTGTCACTTTCTCCATTTTTTACTGCACTTTCTCGAATAAAAATACACAAAAGAAACGTGCTCGTTTTAGTCAGAATAAAATGTTCTTTCAGGACAAGAAGCTGTTTCAAAGCCGTTCGTGTAATATGATTCTCTATCATCAACCAGAAGAAGAAAAATGGCGAAGACTTTTTTATGTCATAAATTATATAAATGTTCTTCCATTTGCGATAAGACTCGGAAGAAAAATTGGGAAAATGTAGAGGAAAAGAAAGAAAGCAAATTAAGGCAACTCTGTCAGCTAGAAGTTTTATGCAGGAAAAAAACCCCGAGAAATAACGTACATAAAGAATGTCATCTAAAATGACAAATCTTTGCATGACAATGAGAAACGATTTTTTTTTCATTCGAAGTTATAGTTAGATATAAAGAGGAAAAAATATTTAAGAATATTTTCTTCCGCCGATTTGCTCTGTAACTTTGACACCATATGCAATCAACTCAAAAGTCTCTATTTTGGGGTCAGAATTAGTACTGAAAAAAGTGGCAACATAAAAATAGAAAAATTCATGGAATGGAAAAAAACCAAACAATTCCTCTGGAGAGATGGATTAATTAAAGTACGAGAACATAAATGAAGAAAAAATTAATGTAGCAGAAGAAAAAGAAAAGAAGAAAAATAAATCGAGCATTATTCATCAAAGCTTTGCAAGTCAATTTCGAATCGAATTGTGAAATAAGAATTTTCGATGAAGCCGGTTTTGCTTGGATCACTATAATTGAAATGTTA
This sequence comes from Trichonephila clavata, assembly GCA_019973975.1. NCBI lineage: Eukaryota > Metazoa > Arthropoda > Arachnida > Araneae > Nephilidae > Trichonephila > Trichonephila clavata. The sequence continues at coordinate 197,670 of BMAO01000303.1, read as the reverse complement.
TAAATGATCATGACTTAGTAAGGAAGACTAATAAATAGCTCTTTTAGTTAAAACCGGAGATTTCATCTTTAAGAAAAATCAAGTTTCTATGTTTGTCTAAGCCTTATGTTAAAGAATAAAATAAAGCATTGGAAAAAATAATCAGACAGAAAAATTTTGCTTTTGCTTTTATAACGTAGGTACCTATTTGTTTTATACGAGTCTTAAAACTAAGAAATATATCATAATAATTTAATATAACGTACAAATTTGAAAGATATATTTAGTATCAAATATGGAAAACAAAAAACATGGATATACTGTACACATGGAAAAAAAGATGAATGCATATAAAAATTGATAGTTTATTAAAATTGACTAATTTGCATTTGGAGAAGCTTAAATTTATTATAAATTGAAATTATTATTATGTATAACAAATTGTTTCACACACACACACGTACGCACGCGCATAATTTGGGTTCTATTATTCAGTTTTAAATGAAAATGTTAAAAAGTCCAAATTTTATTTTTAAATGTACAGAAAAGACGACAAGGTGAAAACTCTTTTGAGTTTCTCTCAGTCATCATTTTTTGGTAAGATTAATTGTTGAATCAGAAAGAGTTCTTTTATCTATACTAAAAATATTTTTTTAAAAAAAACTATAATAGTCTGCTAATAAGTTTTGAATTATTATATTTTCCAGTAGTTAATTAAAACAGTTAGCAAAAAAATTATATAATATAAAACTTAACACGCTACATGATTTTATTAAAATAAGTTGAATGCATAGTAAAGTTATAACTAAAAATTGAAAAAAAAATTGAAAATAACTTGAGAAGGTATAATAAAAAAAACTTTTTATAACATAATGAAAAGTATTGACAAAAACAAAGTAAAATCTTTATGCTAAAGACGTAAAGTTGAGCTAAATAATTGTATGAATAATTATTGAATTACTAGAAAGATTTGCAATGTACGCAATAATAAAAAAAAATTAAAAAATGAGGAGGAAATAAAAGCCAATGAAAGAAAAAATTGCATTATTGTAAAAGCACTTCAAGAGTGGAACAGTTTTGAGTTGACGAAATAACTCAATCAAATTTAAATGGGTCCGGAGTGAAAAATTCTGAAGTAAGCTTTTTTTTTTTTATTTGAGAAGGATTTTAAAAGGCACATTTTTAGAAAGCTTATTTTGATTAAATTAATTAAAGAAGAATTGAAAGCAGTGTATGCAAGGATATTTAATTTTCAAATTTCATTTCGTACAGAAAAATTCCATGGAAACCAAAAATATTTTTAGATAAAAATCGCTCGTTGATCATAAACAGTACAAAGATTTAAGAAGTATTAAAACTATCGACATGGGAGGAAAAGAAAATCATTGCAACTTCACAGAAAGGCAGTTGAAAAACATGAAACACATTTATTTCTTAGAAAATAACAGATAAAACATTTTTTTTTGTTGAAAATTTTTTGTCAAATAATTGATGTATCAAATTCTTAAAAGACTCCATATTCCAATTATGAAATTGCTTTAACTCAATTCATATTTTCTCGAAATTCTAAGCGTTGAAAGTATTATTTTAAGGGAGTGGTTTATTTTTTTCCTAAGGTTACGATACCACAGAGTAAAATGTAAGATCAAACAACTAAATACAAAATGAGAAAATGTACCTTGGTTTTTCTGGTGTATTTACTCAATGCATAGCGACTCTGTTTTTAAATGAAACAATAAGTATCAGTATACTTCTAATCAAGCGATTCTTTTATTTCTACATTTTTAAGAAATACACACCCCACAACGAGTACCAAATTACTTAGATATGCACCTCCTGTCTCGTTTCTCTCCAGTTCAGTCTAAAGTAGCATAGTTTCTCATCATGCTCCTCACCATTTGATTAAACTCTGAAGATTCAATACTTCATTGGAAAGATCCAGCCTAAGTGACACCTTCACGATACATCTATTTCAGAAAACTCGAGAGCCGACAGAGGGACTGTCAAGTTGCTCAGTATCAGAAGATTTCACTTCCAGTACAGCAGGCTTCGTCGAGACTGCTACAAGAGTTCTAAAAAACTGTTAGACTGCAGTGTTAAAAGAAATTTCTCTGGACAACACACACACCACTAGTTTTTTTAAAAAAATCTTTTAAAGGTACAAATGGAACTTAACCGTCCATTCAGAGAATTAGTTGGATAACTTTATTAAATAGCCAGTCCAAACTTAAAAATGATGTTCTATAAACACCATTTCGTCAAAACTCGAACTTCTGTAGATTCTAAGTCTAGCAGAAAAAGCTCCAAACCAGGGGTACTCAACCTTCTTTGCCGCCGGGCAAAAACATGACAAATATTCCACGTGTGCCGCAACATGAGGATTAATGGAGGGGGGTGATCCCTAAAGCTAAAATCTGCCATCATCAAATTGCTATCTTTCAGCTACGAGTGTTTTAACGTCAAAATGGCTCTGGATTTTAGAATAAATCACAAATATTATTTTTCTGGTAAGACATTTACTTTGATACAAAACTTGTACTTTAAAACATAACAGTGTGTTTATTTCATATATGTGTATCTCTCTCTCTGTGGTTCTTCCTTCAAACAAACCATGTGTAATTTTTTTTCTTTTTAGGGTTCAATTTCAGTTAATTAGTCTAATATTTTTTCATAAAAAAGAAAATAGATTTATTCATTCACTCCCTCCTCATGATATCTTTAGAACTATTAGATTTACAGACTTGAAATTTGGAAGGCATGTTCCTATCATGGAAGATCAACTACAAAAGGGGTTTTTCAAAAATCAATCCACAAGAGTTAAAGGGGTATTATGGATAAATGTTCCCGTTTTTGAGCTATTAGATCTGCAAACTTGAAACTTCCTATGCATGTTACTTTTGTTAAATACAAATCCGCTAAGAACGAATTGACACAAAAAGTATTAAAATTCTAAAATCCAGCTCAGGAGTGTCCTCTTCACTTGAACACTATTTAAAATTACATGGTCCATCTCTAGGAGCCCTAGAGTTTGTAAATAAAACATTATTCACGTAATTGTTTTATTACGTTAATATTGGTTTATTTAATCATACTTAATAAATTAACCAAATACACATCATATGAAATTACAAGACATGCTACGCATCAATGGCAAATCGTCATACAGGGTCAGGAAAGTGGGGCATCAATTCAAATTTCGTCATCATTTAATTTAGAATGAAAATTACACGGTTGATCGTTAGTAACTCTTATGCAGTTTCCAGTCTTGCACACATTGATTCATACCAAATAAATTCAAATCATTAAGAACATTCTAATTTTTGATAATTCCATTTAGAATGGCAGACTTTTCTAAAAACAGCCATTGATTTCTTAATATCTGTATTAGTTTTGCCACTAATAAAGATTGAATATGACTTCCATAGCTTTCGACTCAAATTCAATTAACTTACTGAAAATGACCATTATTCAATGAGGATTAGGGAACATGTTAATAGTACAATAATTAATATTTGGTTTACATTTTCCACAAAGAAATTTACCTTCTTAAAATTTGAAATGTGTTCGTTTTTAACTTTTTCCTCAAACATTTCTTGCTAGAAAATTTGTGACCATGACTACTGGATTACCAGGGCATATTGTTCATCTAAACATTTCCGTAAGAATGGTTCTAGATTAAATTTGCACACAAAAAATCAAAGTGTATTACAAAAAACCGTGGAAGTAATTTGAAATAACAGAAAAAATTTATATATATATATATGTATAAAAAATCTACATTTTTAGAATTTGTTTTTATTACCATATAATTTTAAAGATAAAAAGTGTTAGCTTAGCCAAACAAGCCAAACAAAGCATTTTGTTTGATAATATTTTCATATATCAGTTATCTAAGTTTATGGATGAGATATATATTTCCGTTTCCTCAGCAGAAGTAAAAACAGAAGTATAACCAGACAGTGTAGGTCAAAAATAAGGTAGCCTCAGGGGTTCATTAGCCAACTCTTATCCTTCTCCTATTGTTTTCAGAACAGAGCCTTCACCTGTAATTTGCCTGCACTACTGGGTCATAGGGAAAGGAAATAAGAGTAAGAATAAGGCTTCATTAACACTGAGGATAGTAATAATAATATTATGAATTGTTTGTTGATTGTTTTTTATTCTTATGAGGTTGTTCTCTTTCATGACATTTCACTGGGGAAATTCTTAAATTGAATTAAGAATCGTTGAGAAATTAGCATATGAGTTTGTCCTTCATCAAATGAAAATACGTGAATCACAGGTTTAGGAAAAACATAGCAAATATAGTGGGAGGGATCGTGGTTAAATGAAGGGAAAAAAGATATTAATCGGAATATTTTTATGTGGAAAAGATGTTCTATAGTATAGAGATTAGGAGAAAAATAACAATGTAAAAAAATAATAGTTTCAAAATTTAAGATTGCCACAAACAGATACGATTTTTAAAAATTGGAAAAGGCTTCATTTTGGTTAGAGGATCTTAAACTTAAAAGTAAAATATTGTCTGCAATATAAATAACCCAAAGCGTTGATTATTTATAAATAAGTACTGAGTTATGCGATGTACATTGCAACATTTCATAACCCATTGCTCTCTCTTTTCACACCGACGAATTAGTCTGATCAAAGCTTTTTACCGCGCCGTCCTCCACTTTATCGTACACCAGGACAGCGAATAGAGTGCTTACTCACCGATCCCTGACAACCAATGGCAGACGAGCTACTCGTCTGCTTGCATGACCTTCGAACTTCAATTTTTCCAATACCGCCGAAACCAGCCAGCTTTGCCACTCCCACTTTCTCCATCCGTGCCAACCAATCAGGACACTCAGTCTCAATGAAGGCCTCTCAACATCAAGAGCCCTATACAATTCAGTATGGGACGGAGGAACGCTTCGCGTTCCAGTTTCCCAACGATGACCAGAGACCACTTTATCGTGCATGACAATTTCAACAGTAGGTTTTTTTTAAAAAAACATTTATATTAAAAACTGTTAAATGCACTAGATGTGTGTTTTTTCTTGTAAATATTTAGTAGGTGTTTTCACATCACAAAAATGCCGTTTTTTTTAAATAACGGTATTTAAGGTAAAAAGGCTCAAATACCTAAACTTCATTCCTCTTTTGGTATCACTTAACACTATTATTAAATATTAATTTTATTTTTGCCTTCATCTATATGTTAGAGAACATCTTTTTTGCATGAGGAAGTTTTGAAATTCTGAAGGGAAACAAACACTTTTGGACTTACCTTAATGTGTAGCTATCTTATAATCTTTAGTTGAGTAATTTATAAACTACTTTTATAATACTTACAAATTATTGCATACAGTAAAATACGTAAATTTTATTAGAGGATGCGAAGTGAACTTGCGAGTGTGATTAAAAATGATTTAATATCAGCTTGTAACTTTTAATTAATATTTAAATACATTAATTTCTCATCCGAGTTTGTTAAATATTCAACCTTAGGATCTATCTTGACTAATTTATGTCAAAATGAAGGTCAGAGACATCTTCCAGTGAGCCGAGTTCCACCGTCAACTTAATTGCTAGACACTTGACTTCCATTCGCCCACTTCGCCCCCAAATCGATGCTGATTAAATTGATGCAGAATTGCTGAGTCGCATTTTGCTTCACTCAGAGCGACTTGAAACGGGACTTCATTAACATCATAATTACGATCACACAATTTTCGCTTCAAGGTTTCCAGGTTTAAGCGAATGCGTTGACGCTTCCGGCGTAAGTAATCTTAACTGAAATGTTTCATTCCGAAACTCTCCACGTTTTCATTTATCAGGCGGCTTAGTAGAATACCCCGCATCACAAACTTTAAATTCATATTTCAAACCATGAAAATTTCGTGCGTGATGCTGCATTAGTGATTCCTTAGAAGCGTGTTGTATGACGATGAACCGACTTCTGAGTTCTAGGAAGTTTTGACTGAATAACGAAGATGTGTCCTGGAGCGGTTAAGGGAAGAGATTTCAAATACACAAGGAAATTAATTTCTGCTAATGGGCAATATAAGGTTTTTACATAGAATATTAGAGATCACCATAAAGAGTATGAAAAAAAATGTTTAACATTTTCCAGATATTTTTAAGTACTAAAACAATTAGGAAAAAAATATTCATACAAGTGTAATGTAGAATTAAATTTATTTCTCTTAATGAAGCTATGAAAAATATATTAATATTCATAGAGAAGCAGGACTAATTTCAAATTCATAGCTCCCCAGGCAGGGATGAATTTATAATTCCTGTGTTACGTGAAAATGAAAAAATTTAATGTCTGGGAAGTTAAGGTATCTGCGGCTACCCTAAAATTGTGAATTTAACCAAAAATTGACACAATTTTTTTTATATAATTTTATTTTATAGGCCATCCTACTAGCTTTATGAAAATACCAAGTCTATTATTTTCCGTTCACTAGGACAAAAACTACAAGTGTTTTGGTAAAAGCAAACGTGCCATTACTTTAAGCAAGATATATGACATGATTTAAAACGCGTTTTACTCGAAATGTGTGTTTTTCTTAAAATACTCAAACTGGGCCAACGATTGCTCACAAAGTTTTGAAAATAATTAACTGAAATTTTTTGTGTAAGTTCTGTATAATAGTAGAAGTGTTTGAACCTTCAGATATATCAATGACTGCTTTTTACACTGATTATGTGTATATAATCACTGTCTTTTTAAGCAATTTCATATAATAACAAAGATAAAGTGCTTTAGTTTTTGTAAAAACAAAAATATCTCTTATCGTGAAGGTCATTTTAAAGGTGAATAACAAAGTAACACGTCAGAATTGAAAAACTGAAAATTTGTAAATAAACTTTTGGTACAGAATGAGCTACGTTTATGTTATTTTTTGTAAATTTTTACCCATTTTTCCCATTTTAGTAATAATAATTTCTTTTTCTCTTCTTCGTTTTGGCATAATTTTTTTAAATGTTCTAAGCAAATCTAAAAATAACAACAACAACAAAAAAAACACAATATCTCCCTTTTTTAAAAAAAAAGTTGTCGTAAGTAGTAGGATACTTTAAGTTTAAGAAAGAACAAAAGAGGAATTTTTTTAGAGGATATGTTTGAAATGTGAAGGAAGATTTATTTTTGTTTATAATTATTTTCAAATTACCAATGTTTTAAAATAGATTGGAGCATAATTTAAGTTTAAAAATTTGTTGCACATTCAAATGTTGGGATCCTTAGAAAAACCTACATGATTTCGAAAAGATATCAACAGTATCGAAATTTACCAAGGGCTATTATTTTATTTTTGTAATCGTAAATTTTCTTTCAACTGCTGTAATTCTCATATTACTACATAAAATATTAAGTGTAGTATCTTCAAAGTATTGAATATATCTATATAATTTTGCCAGGACCGAGTGCAGTATTTTACATAAAATTTCTAGTCTCAAAAAGTAATCAAATTTTCTAAACAATGGTAAGAAAAAAAATTATCTATTACTAATATGGTCTATTTAAGAAAATTAATATAGATTTTGGTCAAGCAGTTATTGCGAGATCACCCAAAGGCAAACTCCTAATTAATTTATAATTATTGCGATTGAAAGCCTTAAAGTTTTATTACAAAGTAATTACATTTTCAAGGTTTTGATTGATTTATTTAAAATGTATTTATTAAATATAAGCAAAAGGAAAGTACTTGGCATGTATGAAATTAAAAAGATTTTCAAAATTGAAATGATGTGCAGAAAAATCTACGATATTTTGAAGAATCCATTGTAAAATTCTTTCAGACTTTCTGATAAGTGCATTATATTGCCATTAGTAATACTAAGAGTTAAACAGTATTTTCTTAAATTTCGGGAATTAAAAATATGCGAAGATATTTAATATTTACAAAGCTTTTACTAAATGCTAAAAGAAGATTATTAGCTCCTATGTTACTATAGTTAGTAATTTGGAAAGCGATATTATTTAAACTATTTTTGTTGAGTAATTTACAATATATAACAACATTAACATATAAGAGTATAATTTACAGGAATCATATCAACATATGTTAAAACAAAATCTCCCTGAAAATTCTCCATAGGAAGTCGAAGATCTTTCACGTTCAACCCTGAAATTTCAATTCTAAACTTCTTCAATATCCCTACTCAAGTGACAAGGATGAAGTGGTGCCCTACTTTCCAGACTTTCACAACACTCCAATGTAATGAGTTTGAGCCTCGACATATTTAACGTGCATTAGTTTATTACACGGGAAGTCTTTAACAGCATCGGTGCTCGAACCCATGTCTCGAGAACGCCCGACATGGGTTCAAGATCATAATCACACTTCTACCGCTGCTATAGAAAAATGTTGAAAATCCTATAAAGAGGTTAAAATGTAATGACTTGCTTAATCTTTCTATAATTTTCTTTGTATAAAAAACCAGAGTAGGTTTCTCGATTCAAAATAAAATTTCAATAATAGATTCATAGTCAAGAGTAGTTACATATGTACAAAACAAAAGACGCAGCATAAAAACAGCATTATAAAAACCAAATTTTGAAAAATATAAAAAAAAAAAAGAATAGAGAACAATTCACATTCAAAATTTTGAATCTAATTGGAATTCAAAAACAGCTATGATTCTGAATATTCAAAAAAATTCATTCATAAACGGGCGGAAATCACCCATATAAATGCATGAAATGAATATATCGAGGAATTTATTTAAAAAATTCAGCAAAGCACCAAAAAGAATATATGAAAAATGAAAAATCAACGAAAACACTCCCACACACTGCATAATTTCATATAAACTGTATAAATAAATAAAGCTACAGTTTTGAAACTCAAAACTGCTGCTATAAAATTAAACTAAATATAGGTCATATCTAATACAGTTTTCTCAAAACAAGAAGTATTCCGTATCTCTGAATAATGGTTTAAATCCTTAACCAGACATAATTTTACTAAAAATGTGTGATTTTAATGAAAGTGAAAATAAGATACAGCAATACAACAAAGATGAATAATTTTTTCTTTTAATGTGTTTAGTTCTAATAAAAAGGGGAAAATGAATTCTCCTCGTGAATAAAATTTAGTAATGTTTTAAATTTTAACAATATGATGTAGTTCATATATTATAAATTTTCTTCAACAAATTGCTTTAAATCTTGTCAATTTTTTTGTTTTTGAACATTTGAGTTCTACGTATACTAAAAAACATTGATGATTGTGGCTATTTAATTTGAACATTAATTCTAATATCTCTTATTATTTATGCACTTAAATAAAATTAATGATTTCCCATTAACAATTTGTGCTCTTTTTTGTTTATAAAAAAGGGTTATGGGACATATTTAGATTTTTTAATGGTATAAAAAAAACTCAAGGAAATGAGTACAGATATAAGCTTCTTTAAATAAAAAAATATTCCCAATCATTCAAATTGATCTGTTAAAACTTTTAAAAAGCTTATAAAATGAAGACCAATTTACTTAAACTTTTGTTCTATGTGATTAAAGGTATAACTAAGGGTTCCATTATGTAAATTACCTAAATTCACTCGCTAAGAGTAGATTCTTCCCCTTTCAACGGACGATGCACCTCTTTATTGCTTAAGGATTCATCACTTAAATGGTTTCAACGATCTCCTATAATAAACGTCCTAGTTATGAAACTTTGAAGTTTTAAAATTTGATAATCCTGAATTATATATATATATATATCTGTGTGTGTTGTAATCCTGGCGAGTGACGATTAGGCTTTTAATTTTAATTTCTGTGAATAAAAATAACACATGTAAAATTTTCGGTTTATTATTAAATTTAAAGGTTTGTAATAAATGTAACATTCTTATAGAAAATGTTCGGTATGCAATTATTTGGCCTTAAAATAGAATTTTGTATCTATTTTGCTGATATTTTACCCACAAATAAAAAAATTCAAAACACTGGTTACTTAAATTTACTTGGTATAAACAAACTAAGATAAGACACATAAAGATAGACAATTACAGCTAAAGCTGGTTGTACGTACCAAGAAGTTAAAAGTTGATAAGATTCCAAAAAATGTTCTAAATGAGCGTAACGGAATACAGATTGCTTCCCAAGCTAAGCAATAAATTGTTTGCTATGCAGGGAATTTTTTTTGTAAACTAATATATTGTTTTATCATTCCTTCAAATGGACTGTACTTTGGCTGCTTAGCCTGTGAAGACACAACGATTCCCTAAGTGTGAGACCCATTTCATTGGTGGCCCCATCTAGTGGCGGCACTCCATACTAAATTTCTGGCACTTTTATTTTTTTAATTCAAGCTCTTGTGTACTGCTTACTATTGCCGTGAGTTAATATTGCCGAGAGTACCTGAGCCAAATTGATACTCAAGGGATCTTTTACTTGCCGCTTAATAACACGACATGTGTGTTTACGATTTTCGCATCCAGAAAATCTATTGACACCAGCCGTGGTCGAACCCGCAACCTTGGGTTTACGATGCCGACACGGTATCTCAAAGTCACCGAGCAGGAAAAAAATATTATTTTAATAAAAATTGTATGAAATTGAATTTGTTGTACTATTATGTATTCTAAAGTCGATCAATTGATCAAAATTTTATTAAAAAGAAAAACAGTTTTTTTGTCAACATGCACTAAGAAAAATAAACATATCTAATATTATATTTTCAGAGAAAATGAGCAAGACTAAACTTTCTTTAGAATCATTTTCCACAACAAAACATTTGATTTTTTAAATTATAATCATACATAAAGCAATCTAACCCTCTCTCTCTCTATATATATATATGTATTAGCTGCCACTGTCAATGTATATTGTCCTAAAGATTGAGACTTACGCGTCATTAATCTGTCATGATAACCTTTATCTGTTTCCTCTGAATTATTAGTGCCGATGAAAGTTCGAAGAAAATGGATCCTTCGCTAGATTGCTTCTCGGAAAAAAGAAACCCAGTGCGTAGGTAATGAAAGAATCTTTTCTCTTCTCAAGTTTCACTTTATTCTCTGCAATTGTCTGAATTTTTTCAATAATTGTTTTCAGTATCGGGGGGAAAAACTATGAAAATACCTTTTTTTATATTATCTTCATGAAGTTAATATTCAAATTTTGTACAAACATAACACTGTTTTCTCCTTTTTCTTGATTTATAATTTTCTAAGATAAGTCTTCCTATCCAAAAATATTCATATATATATATATATATATATATATATATATATATATAAATGGGATGGGAATTTTTGGATTTTCATGGTATGCATATGATTCGAGATGTTAATAATTATCTAGTGTAAAAAATGAATATTAAATTAGATACAAGTGAAAATTACATTACAGAATATTGTATCTTGCTATTTAAGGAATAAATCATTTAATAAAATTAATTTTTCAGGTATACTTCAAAAATATGAATCCTTTTTTCCTATTAAAATATTATTATTATATATAAAAAGGCTTTTTCGAATACAACAAGAAACTTGACAGATTGGTATTCAATTATAATCAAATCTCTGAACTCCTATGTCCGGAGACATGTAAATGCAACTTATATCGTGATTATACATCAGCACGTTGTCCTAGGAGACCTCAGCACCGTAAGAGATGATTTATTGAGAAATTTTATGAAAAAAGGTACTGGCTTAAGTTTATGATCGCAAAAAATAAATCCACCATTATGAAACAAATCACAAGAGATTTAGATAATTTCTACCTTAAAATTGCTATTAAATATGGAATGCCGATTGAGGCTTTCAATGAATTTAGATCTCATGTATAAACAGAAATTGGAAAAATGGATATTGCTGTTGAAAGTGAAGTAATTGATAAGACCTTAAAGTATCAATAGAGAGTTTTCAAAGGGATTTCGTGATTACATATGTTGATAAAATTTCTGCCAATTATGCTAAATATTTTTATAGTAAAATATTAAGTCATCACATTTAATATTAAGTTACATCACATTTTAAATAATAATGACCTTCAAAAGTCAATTCATAGTAATAGAGAAGATGATAATCATCTTTTGGATTTGAACAAAAGAGACTGAATACTCCATTTCAAAAATATTAAATACCCACTCATTTTTTTAGTACTAAAATTTCACAAAAGTCCTATACAATTCCATAGTATTACAAAAGGGAGTGAGTGAGGGAATATTAATGTCGCACTGTTCAGCTGAACAAGGGCTTTTGGCGATGGACCTCGTACTTTTGAACTATGGTCAAGTGACGAGGACGACACCTGAGCTGGCACCCCCTCTCTTAACTACCACACCACATTAACGGGAGGACGTTTGAGCTCTCGATGGATTTAACGTGCATCGGGCCCCTACACGGCGGATCTTTAGTGGTACTGTCCAAAGATCCAAAGAGGGAAGGTTGGTGCCTTCAAACTAGTTCAACCCCACTTATTTGGTACTAAGTCCAAAATTGCTTTTTATAACTTGCTAGATTTTTTTTGTGTGTGTATTTCGTTTATAGATTCGATCTTCATGTTTTTCTTTTACATTTTTATTATATTTTTGTTATGTTCTTTGTTCTTGTTATTTAGTGCTTCTTGTTTTCGATATAAAGATCGAAAGCCTTTAATGTGCAGATTACTTAGCTAATCTGCTGATTAACCGATTTGCTCCTTTCAAGCGCGGAATCAAAAAATTTCTGCATTTTAACGAAGTAATCTTAACGTTACGAGTTTCCATATCATTAAAGTTCAAAAGTTTGTTTCTCTCATTTCCTTTCTGTTTGAAATTTTAATTGAAAACTTTGATTCATCCCAGAATAATTTATTTTAAACATTTAAAAACAGAGTGCCAGAGACAGTAAATGTATTTCATAGGATACTCCTCCAATTAATTTATAACAAATTTAATTCAGACAACAAGTATTTTCTGGAAACAAACCAAATGTTTAAAGTGCCAATATGACAAAGTATAGCTGCACTTGCCGATAAAGCAATCACAGCCACGATAGAAGAAATTATATTTATATATATGCTGTTGTGGCCAAAACTGTGGACATTTTTTTAAATTGTTATGTTTTTCAAGTTTGTATGCTTACAGAAAATGTTACGTTGCATAAAAATGCCAAGTCTTTTACATCAGAAACTTTAATTCTAAATTCAATACAGAAAACAAAATGTAAATATTTGTAATGTAAAAAAAGTTATGCTGCAATAACTATCGATATACATTAGGTATATACTGTTGATACCAGTGAGTTTTCAGTGCTCAGTGGGGTAGCCTTTATTTTTTATTGCAGCTTCACATCAATGTTTCATTGAGCAGAAAATAGTTTTAAGCTCTTCCTTTGTTATTACATTGCCAGGAAACAATTACATCCTAAATTAGTTTCTTTTTATTTCATGGGTACCTCTTTCGGACAAAAGATTTCAAACGGCACCGCAAGTTTTCGATAGGATTGAAGTCAGGACTGTTTCCTGACTGGGATAACAACACAATGATCTTAGAACAATACTAATCTTTAGATTACTTTACTATGTGGCAAGGAGCAGAATCTTACTGAAAAATGAATGAAACGTTGTTGGTAATTAGATCCCTGATCGAGGGAAGAGGTTTGGGTTCTAGAATGGTGTCAATGTATTTTCTGACATTCAGTGTCCTGTCGATGATATAACCGATACCATCCGCTGATATGCATGAACAAATTATAAAACTATATGGGTACTTCCCAGTTGCCTGGATGAAGTCAAAATGTAGCGTTTCTCCTATTCTCCGTCTTGCATAGTTTCAGCCATCACTACCATAAACGATATATAATTTCATCCCTCCATATAACTAATGAACATTAATCATTTGCCCAATTAATGTGTTTCTTTGACCACTATCATCTTTTTTAACGCTGCTGTGTAAATTTAGATAGGACTTTTTTAGTGGAATTCTACCAGTTAGTCGAACATCTGGTAATCTTCGCCTGATAGTTTTTGAACTGACAGAAACAGCAGCATCTATCAAATCCCATCCGAGGCAGTTGATGACAGTATTCTATATTGGAAGCATAGCAGTTTTGTTTTTCTGTCATTAACAGATGGGGTGCACCTTTTTCTGACCTTTTCCTGCTTTATTTTTTATTAAATTTGTCTCCTGACATATGAAACAAAACTTTTAGTTTCCATATGTAGTCACTGAACCATCCACCTAATTTGCAATTTTAACATAGGAAAGACCACTTTCTCGTAAAATATCTCTTTATAGGTGTACAATCTACTCTTTTACTTGATGTCAATGCGTCTTGATTAAATAACATTATTGTCTTGCCTAGGAAACAGTCCTGATCTTAATGCTATCGAAAACTTGTGGCACCATTTGAAAACTTTTGCCCAAATGAGGTGAAATAAAAAGGAACTTATTTTCTTTAAAATGATATCAAAGACTTTGCATTTTGTGCAACGTATCATTTTCTATAAGCATACAAATTTGAAAAACATAACAATTTTAAAAATGTCCACAATTTTGGCCACCACTGTATATATACAAACAATTATGTTTAATATATTATACAATTCAAAGTGTCACCAATCTTTAGATTGTTTTAATAAGCAAGCATGACTTTATCATATGTTTTCGCAAATTAATTTCCCTTATTGTGATAATATGTTAAACTCTTTGATTCTTTGTATTGTAGTTTTTGAATTGATTTATAATTGATTCTAGTCGAATGTTCGTTTGTATTAACTTAATTCTTTAAATATCGAAAAATATATTTGCAACTTTTAATTTATCGTGCACAAACGTTTTTTTTTTCCTCATGGGGCTGCGCGTTGGCATTTTAAACCTTTGCAGATCTAGTACATTCCCCAGGAGCTGGTATAACTTTTTAGCGCTGCACCATAAAGGCGATACCACTTACAGCAGCAATTTTGACGCCCAGTTTCCTCCACAGAGGGAGGCACCTGAGCTCTTGACGATGCGAACTTGTACTAGGATTTAATTTTGCCGAGAGCATCCAAGCCAAACAGACACTCAAGGGATCTTTTATATGCCGCATAATCAGACGACATGGCCGCCGTTTGTTTTATTTTGTATGCATGGCTTTGGTTGTTTCATCAAAAATCTTATTTTCCCTTTAACGAGTGTCTAGAAGGTAATTTGCCGGTTACCTAGGTAATTTGAGAAATGAAACAATTTTCCACTCCTTAACGAATCACCCTAGTTAATGTGCAGATTATCTAACTAATCTGCAGATTTAGTACTTCTGCACTTAAGCGGTAACATATCTACAGAAATTAATATTTTCTTCAAAAATAAAAATCTAATTTCTCTTTTTTTATTCTGAATCAGTTTTGTGGCAATTTTTTGAGAGAGTTGTTCAAATATTATTTAGGGAACGCAATATAACAGAAATATAATTTTTTGGAATTTCTTTCATATCAAAGCGATGCGTGTGTGTGAATGAAGCTGTAACCGCATTTCTAAAAAATTCTCGGAATCTGGATGGAGCTGGGATGTATTGATTCTGAGGAAGGAAGTAAAAAGCTCATATCTAAGACTTTTTTCTGAAAGAAATTTTTCGAAGTTTCGTTGTAAAAAAATTATTTCTTCATACATATGGGATAAATTAAATATACAACTAACTTCCTAAGCATAAAATCATATCAAATTTTTGTAACTTGATTTCCTTAAGGATTTGTAAAATTACTTGGGGGCCTTTAGGACCAATTATTTGAGTGTTACATTACAACTCAATTAATTTCCACTTTAAGTTCGGTTTCACACTCAAAATTCAAAGATTTACTGAAAATATTCTTCTTTTTAAATGGATCTGAAGATTTGAATTCCTCGATTAAATTATAAAGGTGAAGTTTCCACAAGCTATATATATATATATATCCATAACTGTCAAACTTGTCTTATTTAAAGCGCCTATGAAGGGGAAGTGAGGCAAGTCGTTCTGATCTAGCTAATTAGGGAAAATAACAGGTGTTATTTCAAATCTTTGAGATGTCCCCAGAGGCATGGTAGATAAAAGGATTTTTCCTTGCATTTGTATGTTCATCTTCTTCATGTGACACATATAATTCGTGAGAGATGCAAAATTAAAAACTCATGCTGCATCATCCAACATATCACACTACATAAACCACCATTTTTCAATTCTTACTAATAGTTCACGTTCTTCCAAAATATTTATATATCTTGTTCAAATTTTCAATCATTAATAAAATACTTTTTATTCATCCACTCAAGTCTAAATGCCTTTTTTTAAACTTATAGTGGATGCACTTGCAGTTAATACAGTTTTTTCAAATATTAATTCATGAATTAAATTTAATTAACTAATTATAGTTTAAGAGATACATTTTAGTCGAAATTATTCCTCTAGATGGCAGGACGATTGGATAAAACAGCTTTTGTTAAATTTGTGATGATGATTTAACTTAACCTGAATAATCATATGCTAGATAAACATCAGCATTCCTTTTACACCTGGTTTTAAGATAAATTCTTACCTATTATTTTCAACTTTTATTTAAAAATGTAATTACAAATTTAATGTGGTTAAAAAGTTTCTAATGATTATTTAAAAAGTGTTTTGCCGCACAATATTTTGTGATTCTGTTATAAGTATATACATATTTATATTATAACTGTAATTATATAATAAAAAATAACTAAAACAAAATTTTTCTTTGTTGACCTAAGTAGGAATTGACTTAATTTTTTTTATATTACTTGTTTTGAGAAAGAATGACATGATCTCGTTTCCCAGCACCCAAACTCACTGGAACATGTACCTTACATTAAGCCACTTTATTTTTCTACAATACAGCTAAAAAGTATTCAGGTTGAATGGTTTCAAGAAAATCTCGAAATATTGTCTGTGAGTAAGCCCATAAGATTAAATAATGTTTACAAATTTCACATTACATCAGCACAAGTTTCCTATTCAAAACAGATTTATAGAGGGCATCTTGATGTAAAACGCAACGTAGGGCGATGGGATTATTATCAGGGTATTTCTGATCGAAAATCCCAATGAATGCAAATTTTTTCCCGTCATATTTTGTGCTCTATCGATCGTAGTATTGTAAATGTTTGCTTTGGATACATTAACGTTGAGAAATTCTAACTGAAATTTACAGAAAATATCACATCCAGCTGTTATTCCTACTGTATGCATGTCATTTCTATAGTGAGTTTTTAAAAAGGTTTCATCAGCAAATAACCGTAATATTAACCGAACCTTAACCCGAACTTTATTAAACGAAATTAATCTTGTAAATTCATTCAAGAACCTTGTTTTCCAGTCAAACCACCTCTCTCTGCCAAAATATTTTTGAACCTTGCACGAAAAAGGAATCTAAGGACACAATTAAAAGGAAGGGCATGGACACAATTATCAGTCTTATAAGGCATCGTTTAGTAATTGCCTACACTGATGGTTTTTCAGACTCAGAGTGCAATAAGTGTGGATCTGGTGTCTTTTTTAATACCCAGGTAATACAACTTCAAAGCACAAGGTCACCGCAGGGCAAATTGCTTCCACTTTCATGTGTGAGCTCATAGCAATTAGGTCAGCCCTAGATATTTACCTTACATTGACAGATATCGCTAATTCCGATGGCATAATTGTTCTCTCCGATTGTAGATCTGCTCTTGAGTCCATCAAGAAATTAAAAATGGGACTCACCCAAGAAATCAATTCTCTTTTATTTTCCATTGGTGCATTGGGTAAATCATTCACCCTCCAGTGGATCCCGGTCCATGTTGACAACGAAGGGAACGAGATGGCCGATTTCTTTGTCAATGAAGCCAGAACACTTGAACCTGTAACTTCTTCGACTACGGTCTTTGATGCCAACGTAGTCGCAAAACAAAAGCTCTGCTCAAATCCACGAAAAAAATTCACACTGCTAGAAATAAATTATAGCTAAGAAATTACAACAATAACCAGAATAAGGACAAAGCATTTTAAGGGCATGAAGATTCTGCCTGATGGATCCAGATCATATGTGGAATGTAGGCACTGCCCAGGCAAGCAACTGGATACCAAACACCTTTTTAGCTGTCCTTCCATTGTTGGTGCCCTTTTTAAAATGGACAATGACTACAGCATGGACATCCAATACTCGGGTCGTGCCATGGATGTTGCCACGGCAGTGATTCAAGCCTTTGGAAATATTTGACTATATCTTTATTTTGTTATATACACCTTTGCACTCTGTCATACACAACAAAAACCTTGTAAATAACCGTAATATTAACGGAATCTTATCAAACGAAATTAACCTTGTAAATAACCGTAATATTAGCCGAGAGATATCGTTTAAATCATAGTTTTCATCCATAGAGATTGTAAAGAATTTAAATTGATCGTTCATTGGCTCCTAAGGTGAGGTGAAATATTTATGATTTTAACTTCATTTAAGTCATATTTTTTTTCAAGATAAAGGCCTAATTCATGACAGTCACATGATAAATACAATCACGTGTTCTACATTGAATTCAAAATTGATATTGTTATTCTACTTGTAAAATGATATAAAATTTCGGACAACGATGTTCAAATTAATTATTTTCTTCAAAAAATGTTTTTTTAAAAAGAGGACAAATTAATCGGAGAGAGATGTTCAAATACAAATATTCTTAAAAAAAAGGTTTTCAAAATTATTAAAAATTACTTTTATTATGCGAGCACTTTTAAATCAAGTGAACTTTATTTACCTATATGTATTATTGTTGTTTACAGATAGATTTCTAAAATAATCTGTAAAAAGGAAAAGTTGATAACAGTGAAGCGCATGAACTAGTTGACTGAAAATGCGTGATCGCATTTATCATGTGACATATGTATTAAGCCTTCTAACACTTTCAAAATACTTTTTCTAAAGGACGTAAGACATCACAACCTTATCACGTAAAGTTTAAAACATATCATGTTATGTTTAAAATAAACTACCCAGTATATAGAGCTTTATTAATTTTAGCAAAATTATATGCTACTATATAACCCGCATGTGTTAGCTGCTTTCGAAAACTGTTAGTTTTCTCAAAAATGTTTGCTGATCTAAAATATTTTTTCTGAAAGTCTTCTGTTTTTGTTATCTTTCTTAATCAGATGTTGCTTTGAAAATGGAATTTTTACGCTTAAAAATAAAGTGGCTGAAAAGTTTGTGTTCTCTTCAAAGTTAGCTGCGGTTTCATTACAGGTGATATACATTCGTTCATTTGTTACGATTGAGAAAAAAATATTTTCAAGTCCAGTCATCTTTGAAAATACAGCACACTGAATCAGATTTATAAGTATGTTTTTAATAGATATTTTGAAATTGAAATATTTATGAATATCTCCAAAATTAACAAACACTTACAATTCCGTCTTTTTCATGGTGAATATAAATTCAGCACTCATTAAGCAGGAATGCGTCGACCTGTTTGCTAGTTTCGTCATTTACGCACACTCCTCAACCTATTCATATTTTTTAATTGTGTGTCCTTCAGGGTGAAGTTATTTGTCACAAAAGTGATGCTGACCGTTAACCGGGCATCACCGAGATGCAAAATGTAAGAAAAACTGGAAAACTAAGATTTTCTTGTTGTGCGTCAGTGTGAGTAAGTCACTAATGTAAACTCGCTTATCAGTCACAGTGATCTATTATATGATGGTACCCAATATATTACAATGTACCCTAAAGTTTTACTTCGATTATCTACTTGTAAATCGGAATTTACATTCAATCGCAACATTTTAAACTATTTTACATATATTCTGATGAAGCTGACGTAACCTGGTGGTAATAGCCATGAAGGCATTAAATGTCGAGTTATGGTTTTGAATATTGGTACGAGGGGAGGAAAAGGAAATTCATTTGGGGACGAGACTTTGTGTAATAGTAATACTTCCATCAGGTGTTCAACTCTCAATATAATAGCGCCGAATAGGCAGTGGTGAATTCGGAGAAAATAGACTTCGAAATTAATATACTTAGCTATTTTATGTATTATAAAATTACTTGTAACTATTTTACTTTTAAAAAAAACCAAATAATTATGTAAAAATAATTACATATGATATAATTATTAATATCACATAATAATATATTAATAAAATATAATACAAAAATTTATATAATTGTAGTAATTATTTTACTTTTTAAAATGAAAAAAAATAATTAAAAAAAATATCATTTAATATTTAATAAGCTTTTTTTAAAATTTGTTTTTAATTGTAAAAATAATTGGATGAATTTAGAAAGAAAAAAAAAAGCTGATCGCATGACTCGAACGTTATCCAACCGCACAGTACGTTATCAACTATGCTACTGCATCGCTGGAGCTAATTGAAACTTAATTGTATAAAAGCAAAGTATTAATTTCGAAAGCTATTTCTCCGAATTCCTTGCCCATTCGACGCTGTTACATTGAGGGTTGAACATACTAAAAGAGTACCTTTATTACACAAAGTCTCGTGCCCAAATGAATTTCCTTAGTCATGCCCTACCCTTGTAAATATCCGCCGTGCAAAGGGGCTGGTGCACGCTGAATCTGTTGAGGCTCAAAGTTCTCACATTGATGAAGAAGTCTGGAGAGTAAGGAGAGTACAGATGTCGTCTTCGTTGCTTCAAAATTACTTGGCCGTTGCACGTAGTTCCATAGTTCCCTGCATAAAAAAATCGAATGTTATTTTTCCATCAAAATATTTAAAGTGAAATTCCAGTCTCGAAACTGTAATACATTAATATATAATTATTTACTAGTCTAGAGATTCAAAATAAAGTACTTCGTAAGTTTTCTTATTTTAGAAAATTTCGATTAAATTTAATTTTTAGTAAAAAATTTGAAATATATATATAAAAAAAAGAGTTATAGGTTGTACGGAAGAAATGAATGCTTGTTTTTAATGAACGCTTTTTTTTTACCTAAATTTCAAAGCAGCCTGTATATATCTTCCTTAAATCTCTAATTTCTTTTATGCTTATAGAATAAATAAAGTGAAATTTTTTCTCGTCTAAGGTTTCCATTATCACAAAGAATTATAGTATAAGAAGGCAAAAATAAAAAAATAAAATATAAAGAAAATTTTATATTCGAAAGATTCCTTATTTCCAGTAAAAAAACCTTTTCATCATTTTGTGTTAAAAAATGCAGACGGCAAGATTTTGATAACAGAAGAAAAAAATTCTTCTACTTTAAAAATTATAATTATCATCTTTAAATGCTCATTCCTTTTTTAGTTACTTTTATTTTTTAAAAAAAACATCACGTGAAAGTGGTTGAATGTTTTATGGAGTACTTTTCATTTTATTTCTTTCAATGCAGACTTAAAACCGGGATCAAAAATAGAACAAGAAAAAAAAAAAGTAAAAGAAAAAACGAAGGCCATAAAATTAAAATAAATAAATTTGACTTGGATTCAAGTTTTCAAGAATCATTTAATTAATTCACAGAAAAACTTTATTTTTCAGTGAAATATTTTAGTGGCTTTTGTGTTGGTAATGGAATTTTTAATTTAATTCAGAGAAAAGTTTATTTTCTTTTACACTTTTTTCCAGAATTTTTGATTTTTGTCACAGTGTTAAGAATATTTTGATTAACAGTTAGCAACAATTTTCTATTAATAACAATGAGAATTATCATGCGTATTAATATGATTATATTTTTATGTATAGTAAACACGCGACTAATAAACCGTATTTACTCGAATTTAAACCACCACATATTAATTCTATGCCACACACCAAATTCTCAAAATATTTTTGTGAAAAATGTTTTCATCGATTCTCAGCCGCACCCCTAATTTTCTACTCATTTTTTAGGGGAAAAAAGTTGTGTAAAAGGTACATTGATATTCAATAATTTAGAAATTAACAAAAAAATAATGAGAAATAATAAGAAGTTAATAACTAACGTATTTGACCAGTACTAAAAATTTTCAAACATAAACTTTTAAATAATTACTCTAAATGTCAATATCATGTTTCGAAAATGATTCGCGCGCGCGCGTTACTCCCATTGTCACAGATGACTTCGGAATTGGTGCCAGAGTCGCCATTTTCCGGCATGATGTTATCTTCCATACCATCCATCACATTTGTTATGCTACATTTTTTTTAAAAAAAAAAACGTTAAACAATTATTAAAGACTGTTGAACATTTACAAGCAAAAATCAATTCACTTTCTTACGCATTCGACGTATATTTTTTTCATCCTTGTTAAATTTTCAGTGGCCGCTATTCAGTTTCCTTTTTTTCCTGCTTATAAAATTGCCTCCCTTTTTACACTTGCGTCATAGTGAACTCATCTTGATGCTATTACCGATATCTTTGATGTTTAGGTGATTAAAAGAAAGAGCATACAAATACGATCAGACAACGATGCTTAGGATTGACTGAATTGCTGGGTATAAACTACGGAATGGGAAAAGTCATCGATATAAGTGACCAGAATGGATGGTTACATTTCTCCTTTTGAAAGGGGTAGAAACTCAATTTCCCCCATCCAACAAATGTTTTGCCTTCGATCCTAAGCCACACTCGACTTTCAGGAGTATTAACACTGGAAAAATAGTGCGGCCTAGATTCGAGTAAATACAATACATCTTTTGCCTATAAAAATCCTTGCATTCATATTTACTTTAATACATTTTATAATAGTAAAATAAAAATTGAAGCTCTGTGGCTGAGTGGTAAATGCATTGTGCTTCCCCACCATAGGTCCGAGGTTCGTACCCCGGGCTGGGCAAGGTTGACTCAGCCTTTCATCCCTTCAATGGGTCGATAAATGAGTACCAAGCTTGCTTGGGAACTTAACACTGAAGGTGTCGCGTCAGTCTGACCACCTGACCGGAATTTCTGCTCATACACCTCAGGGCCCAAAGTCACGTATACTGAGTTGAGCACAGTAGGCCTTGGCCCTCATGGGCTGTTGCGCCACTGATTCAAGTTAATATAAAAACTAAAATGATTTTTATTCAATGTTTTTTAATTGGTAAAAATACTTTTTACAAGCTGATTGTTTATTAATGTCACGCTTAGAAAAAACTCGAGGGTTATTGGTATTGAACCTCATAATTTTGAACCTTGGAAAAATGACGAAAAAAATCCTTGAAACGGCATCCTATTCCTCAAATTGCTACATCGCTCTATCATATGTGTCTCGACAAATTTAACGCTCATCAATCATTATACACAGTAAATCTTTACTGGCATCACTGTTTGAATTCATGACTCTATAGCAGCGTTTCTCAAACTGTGGGGTGCGTCCTCCCAGGGTGGCATGATAAATCTCTGAGGAGGGGTACGAGCATATTGAAAATTTAAAAACAAAACATTATTTAAAAAAATTATTAATTTGTAAACAAACAAAATAACATTCTGCCATAATAAGAAATAAATACACATTTACACTGATATAATACACTTATAAATAAATCAGTACTGAACGTATATATTTTATAATTTACCAATATTAAGTTAAGAACAAGTTAAATAATTACCAGTGACCCCGTGGGCTTGGCATATATAAAATTATATACAGAAAAGTGACGCTTATCTTTATAATTTGTTTGGGTTATAATTAATCTCTTAGCTGCCGATTAAAAGATACGTGATTCGCCTCTCAATGTCATCGTCTTCCACGTAGGCTTGCGTATGTGACGTATTGGGGGGGGATAAGCATAATCTTCTGATATAAGAAAATCCTTCCCAAAACACTGTCAAAGTCTTTTTATTGCATTCCAAAGCATTCGGAATAATTTTATGAATAGCAAGGAAAAGATCGTACTTTAGAAAGACGTATATATATGTCCAGGGCTATTAACGCTTTGGCTGAGCGAGACGTTTATATACGCCGGTGGAAATTAAGAAGTTAAAGTCGTATTGTAGCTTTATCGTCAGAGTATAGTATTATTGAATTCAATACAATGTTATTGTATGGAAGGAATGGGTTGATGTAAATTATGATTGAATATTGGGTCGCAAATATTGAAAGTTTGAGAAGCACTGCTCTGTCAAAACAATCCCAAACACGAGTTAGTTACCATGACTACTCGGCTACCACATCTTACTAACTTAAGCGCAGAAATATTCCGTACTTATTAGATTCCAAGCCGCACCCCAATTTCTCAACAAGATTTTGTGAAAAATAAAAAATACTGTAAAACAGTTTATCGATATCCAATTTTATGAAATTAAAATAAACTTAAAGGAGAACTAAGAAGTGAATAATTAATTATTTTACCAATTAAATACATACGTGAACTTGTAATTGCTCTAATTGCCCCATCCAACAAATTTTTTCACTTCGATTCTAACCCACACCCCCGATTTTCAAAAGCATTAACAATGGGAAAAAATGGTGGTTTATATTCGAGTATATACGATATTTCAAACAATTGCACAGAAAATCTATTAAAATTAGTTTAAATCATTCTTTAAGTTAATAGTTATTTTTGAAGCCTTATAAACGCTTAAGCAAATGGGGTAAATTTTGAAAGCCAAAAATGCTGACATCAGTTTCTAAATTTTACTTCAAAATCTCCGTTAGTGTTTATTCTTATCAGTTCATCTCGTAATCTGACATTCTTTTTTCAATGTGACCATATGAATTTATTGCTTGCTGTGGTGTCCCCATAGTCAAAGCGCTCAAATCTAGTTTCAAAATCTGAATAAATGGCATTTAAATGTTGAACGCAGGTTAAGAAGACATGGTACGATTTAAGCAAAAAATTTTAATTTAAGGATTTTCAAAATTTTTTTGGTTTCCTCCTATGTGTATATACTATGTAAAACGTATTTTGTGCTCAAATTTCATAAAAAGCTAGCCATTTAATTTTTTAAGGAAAACACTTAAGGTATCTGAACACGTTCGGAGTATTTTTTACCAAGATAGCATACCAAAACATTATAAAGACTCTTTTAGGACTCAATACCAATAAATATTACTATATATTTAACTATCAAAATTTAAAATAAATTACCTGAATTTTACAAAAATCACAATTATAAGTGAAATTTTAGCAATATTTTTGAAAAACTTCAAAGGAGTTAGAGGAAAAAGTAATTAACATATATTAGTAGAAGTATTACGAAAACAAAATAGATGCATTTATCTAGAAAATGTACTAAAATTTTGATTTTTTATTAAAATTTGAAAACTTTAGAGCTGATTGAGTAAGCATTATAAGAAATATTACATTTTTTTATGAGACCGTTATTTAAATAACAAGCCATAACTCAAAAAGTATACATTCAATAAGAAATATTTTGGTACATTCTCTAGAAAATAATGTAAATATCAGGTTTAAAAGTTTTATAGAAATACATTTGTAATATTTTGAGTTATCAGACTCACCATGATAGTTTTTGAGCAATTTAAATGCCCACTTCTGGTAGATCAAAAACCCACTTCCGGTTTTTCTAACTTTATAAAATTAATTGTAACTTGGCCTCTAGGTAGTGCAGAAGCAAATTAAAGTATGTTTCGTAAAGTCAAAAGATAGCTCTATTCAATAAAATAAAAAACAAAGATATATGTCTTGCTGAATTTGGTCATTTTCAACGTGTTCGGAGACCTTAAAATTTTTGAAGTGATTTTAAAATGCTGCTTCTCCTACAAAACTATATGTGCACGCATGAAATTTGAGAGTTACAAATACGTCAAAATATGTATAACACAACTTGGTAAGAATTTTGCTATAACATGATTGGTATTTGTACAATACTTATTTTTATGAATACTTATTGAAAATTCCTTAAAAAATTTATAAATTCTGAGTTCAGTTATTTTTAACAAAATAAGTATTGCTTTGATTCAAAAATGCATACCACCTTTTGTTACATGTACTATTGGCAAAAGGTAAAGAAAAAAATTCAAAGAATTAGGCACAATAGAAAAAGTCTTAGCTTTTTAAATGAAGACAAACAAGTTATTTTATCTTTCTGAGATAAGTAAGTTTAAAGTTTTGATTTGGCATAGGGATGTGAATAAAAACGAACGTAAAAGCTATCATAGTTCAACGTTTGATAACCACCAAATTTAGAGCTTTCAAATTTTGTGAGATTATAGAAAAGTATATAAAGAATAATTTAGGCTAAAAAAATTAGATTTGATTTTTTGACCGATTTTTGCCATTTGAATTGTCCGTCCCCTTAAAACGTCATTTTCCTGGCAGATTATCCAGGTCAAATTGAGAAACAGGGAAAATTTGTGATATATAATATTATACTCCTTTAGCTTAGTTCTGGCAAGAAACGCTGAAAAGATGGTCCTTGTTTTAATAAAATTTTATGCTGTTGCCTGGGACTGCAAATAAGCTTCATTAAATTTAGTAAATATATCTATTAAATAAGTAAATCTGGCTTCCATTTGATTAAATTTTCTTTTAAAATTAAAATCATGATCCGGTTTAATGATATCAGCTATCGTAGACACCCATTTACATCTAATGGATCTCCAAATTATTTTTCTGCTGACATGGACCCCTTGCAGATCGTCATAGACACCTAGGGGTGGATAAAGACCACTTTGGGAATCACTGTGTTAACATATTAACCACATGCCATCCATTTATCACCATAGATTAATTACATACTGATTATTAATTACCAAAGATTTTATGAGCTATGGCAACCAATTTCCATTTAATCCCATATAAGTCATCTTTGTAGCAATAACTTTCAACCAATAACTCCTCAAAGGTTGTAAATGGTATCGAGTTAACAAGTAAAAATAATTTTTGTTAAATTATGTATTAAGTTCATTTAATTTATTTCATTAAAATTTGAATGCTCAATAAGTCATGTGCACCTTTGAATAAATTTTAAAAGGGATATTTCATTAGTTCAGAATATATATAAAAAATGTTTGTATATGTATTTTAGTAATGTTTGTATTCTAAATTGTCAATATTGTTAAGTTGAATGATAAAATTTATTTGCTTTCCAAATATATTTTTCTCCGAAAATAATAGTAAAAATTTCTTTCTTGAAAACAATTTTCTTATTTTGTGAAAAAGAATGTTTTTGTGCTTGAATTTTGACAAACCTTATTTACATTTTAAGATTTATTTTTACTAAGAGAAAAATATATTTGCTTTGTTTTAACGTCTTATCCTTTACGTATAAATAAAAAAAAAAATGGAAAGCAATTTTAACTAAAGTTGTTCGAGTGTAAAAATGTATGTAACAGGATATAAAAATATGTATAAAATGTATTTTGCTTAAAATAATGTATAAACTGTATTTTGCTTAAAATAATGTATAAATAATGTAATTTGTTTTAAAATAATAATAGAAATGGAAAAAAAAATTTTTTTGAAAATAATAGTTAATTTTTTTTTTCTTGTAAAAATTAATTTTTGTTTGCAATACGCACATTTTTTTTCATAGAAAAAGATTTATAACATAAAAATGAATCTAAGATAATGTTTAAATCTTTTCAAGTATTTATTTTCTACATCTCAACATTTCTCCAAAGTAGCTTTAATATAAATTGAGTTGAATACGAATTTCTCAGCCATTTATCGAATGATTGCTATTCTTTCAAAGATCCCTGTTTACTCTCCCACCAACCCTTCTTATCGTTAAATCTTCAAACAAGCTACAAATATGAAATTAACTACATACATCCCTTTTTTTCTCGTTTTATTTATTTATTTATTTTTTGTTCTGTGTGCTTGATGTGAAATTAATACATGTAAGTTTTTATAGATATATCTCAGTTTCTTTTTCTTTCCTTCGAACTAAACAGCATTTTTCTTTTCTTCCATCTTAGCTTCTGGTCAATTTTTATCCCCCCCCCTCTTGTTTTTTTTTTCGTTTCTTCTTTTCAGGACTTTTGCCAACTGTGAAGGGAAATCAATGCGTGAGAGCGATGACGAGGAAAAAAAGAGGGATTTTGTGAAAAGACGGAAGAAATAAAGATGGAAATCCTTGGCAACTGCCTTAAATTTAATTTTATGTCTCGCTTGTTTCTAACATCCAAAAAGTACCTGGATGAAAGGAGGGATGATCAGTTCCACTTTACGAATCAGTTTTACCGACCGCGAAGGAGATTTGTGATCCATAGATTGTTTGGTTTTGTCTCCTTTTCTGAAGAACCAATAGAAAGAAGGCATTCAGGTTATAAAGGGAAAGGTTACAGCCTACAAAGCGGTAGTAAAATCCCTAAAACTAAGCAACATTGTAACTTTATTTTATTTCCTTGGAATAAGATTTCCATGGGGAATTTATTTTTCTTGTAAGAATATATGTAAGAAGAGTTATTTTTTTATGCTCAAGCATTTTCTGTAGATATTAAATCTTGTTTTTATATTATAAATATAATGTTAAATCTTTTTGTTTCATAACAATACATTTATTTGCCTAAGTCATGAAACGAGAGATTTTTATGAATCTACACAATTTTAATTAGTTTGTTAGAATTGGGGAAAAATCGACTCACTCATTTACTCTACTATTAAACCTACAGACATGAAATCTAGCAAGCGTGTTTATTTGTTGCGGAGAGATCCACCCGGAATGGGTTTTCGGAAATCAGCTCCCAAGGAGGCTGCGAAGGATTATGAGTCATTGGAGATAAACATCCCGCGTTTACGAACTATTAGAGCTACAGATTTGAAGTGTGACTAGCATGTTTCTTTTGTTGAAGATCCCGCTGAAAATATTTTTCTTTAGGAAATTTATTGCCAGGAAGGGTTACGAAAGAATTAGATAATAAAAAGAATTCTCGTCTTAGGGATATTCATCCTATAGAGTGGAAATTAGGTAAGCATGATTCCGTCGTTAAATTAATATCCACTAAAAATGGGTTTTACTGAAATCGGCTGCCCGAGGGGGGGGGGGGTAAGAAGCGAATTGGGGAAAATTCCCGTTTTCGTACGCTATTTCATTTTTATAAACTTTAAATTTAGCAAACATGTTTCTTTTATTGAGTAGAAGTCCGCTAATAACTGGTTTTGGGAAAATCTACTCTCAATGGTTGCTACGAGGTGTTAAGGGACAAAGATATTCCCTTTTTTGAACTATTAGACCTACCTATTTGAAATTTAGCAAGCATATTTTTTTCTTGGATAGAGATCCATGAAGAACGGGCTTTATGGAAATCAACACCTATGGGAAGTTGCTGGAAATGATAGATAAAAACTTCCCGTTTTTGAACTATAAGACCAACAGACTCTAAACTTGGTAAGCATGTTTCTTTTGTTGAATAGAGATCCGCTAAGAACGGGTATTACGGAAATCAGCTCATAAGAGGGGTTGCAGGGGTATACAATATAATAGACTTAATTTTTTTAGAAATTCAAGTTTTGTTAAATTAAGAATTATAAGAATATCTTGAAGGCTTAATGGTAAAACTCAAAACCAGTTTATATGGGCATGCAACATTATGAAATACCCAGTTAAGTGAGGGGGTAATGATTAACGTAATTATAATTTCATTTATGAATATTTGCAAGTTTTCTACAAAATTTTTCTGATAGAAAACGGAATACAATGCTCTTAACGTGAATAGTGATGCGAATTATAATGATATTAATCCACGATCATTTACGCAGTGAGACTCAAAAACCATTAATTCAAAATCTGAAAAACTAAAAATTAAATTTTTTTATTATTTTTAAAACAAACAGTTAAATTCTCGAACCGGAACATATTAATCCAACATTCAATCACGCTAATATCTTAAGAAATAGTCATAATAATAATTCCCCAATCTCTTGAATAAGCAGGTATCATGCATTTATTTATTAAGGAAAGAACTGATGCCATAAAAGAAAAGAATTTTATATACAAAGATTTATGTAAATTAGATGCAGCACGTACGTTCGGTAGCGGTATGATTAAATAATATTATGATCTGCCTATGCATCGCCTAGCGGAAATTCCAGGTGAGATAGAAAATTGAGGTAAAAGCAGGTTTAACGTTTATTTCCAGCAAATAGTAAATACTCTCTCTCCTTCATTACTTCGTAGCATTAAATGATTTTCCAAATAATTTTCTGAATCTTAAGAGATGAATTATTATTACAAATAAAAAGAATGGTCCAGAGAATAATACATGAGCATAAGTCTCCGAAAATTCAGAAAGCATTCTATAGATATCAATGGGAGAAGATTTTTCTCTTGTAAACACCCCAAAAGTTTCCCAACATATTTGATTAGTTCTTGCATAGTTTATTCTTCAAAGAGAAGTCAACAACTTGAGATATCATGTTTTAACTATACAGATAAGTAATTAAAATAATTTTTCAGGGAGTTCATTCTTTTAATTCCACATTCTTCATCTCTGATGCGTAAGCGGATGGTAGTTCCTATGTTTATGAATTTAGGCATATATAAATGTTTATTAATAATAATTTATAAAATTTTTGCAGGGCGCTTGGATAAAATAACTTATATGTTAGATTAGTAGCACTTAATTTGCCACATAAAATGTTGAAAAGAACTACCTCATTATAATACATAAAAGTATTCATATTGTTAAGCGATAAGAGTATAACATATATAGAATTCCAGTAATTTTTGTCGCTTTTAATTTGATTTTAATTATTAATAAGATTGTTTACTTAATGTAATAATATTATGTAATTGTGACTTGAAAAAAAATTACTTTTTAATTTAAATTTACAAGATAAATATGTATAGCATTTTGAAGCTGCAAAAAAGTATATTTGTATGCTTAAAATTTGAATCAAAATATGGCTGCATTAATATGAAAAATTGATAATAAAAAAATATTACTTATTGAGAGTAGAAGTGTTCTAAAAAGACTTATTTTCATCGCGGTAATGGCGTGCCTTTGTCCCACCTTCTGCTCCAAAAGTCTGCGCCGCTCTCTGCAGCTCTAAAATTGAAACAAAACACAAATTCCTTCAAAACTTGTTTATTTTACTTTGAAAAATAATAATCAATTGCAGTCAATAACAATTCTCTCTATGATGATTTATTTATAGATCCTGAAAACTAGTTATCTCGTCCGCAATGAAAGTATTAAGAAAGCTATCCTAATTTTTAAAAAAAAAAATCGATGTTTCTGTCGAGAAAAAAAGTAAACATATGCAGAAAAAAAAAGTGCAAAATAAATTGCTTAGGGGTCTAATCTCTCAATTGACGAGTGCTTCGCGCCTTAGTAATGAACGAAATAAGGTTTGACTGTCTTATTTTGGGGAATGGCATTCCATACTTTCTTCAAAATTGCTGACACGCAACGAATATTGATAAGTGGGTAGTTGTTCTCCAACCATCGACTAGTCATGTATGATAAGCGGGAGATCAGATTGTACAAGAGAACAATGCAACTGGTGTACCGAGAAGTCTTGAACACTGCGCGCCTTATGTGATCACGCATTTTCTTAATAGAACGATGCTTTACGCAGTCTCTGAAGGTAAGAAGGGTAACAAGTTGCAAACCTTCCTTATAGATATCTTCCTCTGACACATTGTATCGGCAATGCGTACTAAAGGTTGCAGGAGGGGGATTTAGTACAATCTCTGACCATAATATGATGGGGGTAGCAAATGGAAATCGAATTAATTTTTTGATGCTCAGAGCTTTTCTAGTACTGCATTTTGCCACTAGGAGCTCATAGAGCTAACATTTGAAGTACAGTCGCTAAAGAAGGTAGACTAGTATCGACAGATTTTATAGTGGCAGTTGTTTTGTGTGATCGTCTTTTTTGCAACGGTTGATTTTTGTGAATGTGTCCGGTAGTGAAATTCTGCTTTTTTTTCTCGGAAAAGTGGAACAGTACTCTTGAAATATTAAAAACGGCATACAAGAGAGTTGCGATGGGGAAAACTCAGAGTGGTTTTCCAGTTTCAAAAATAGTGAAATGTCAATTGATGACAAATCTCGTTTTGGTTGCCCTTACAAGACCCGAACATACAAAAATGGTGAAAAAATTTAGTCATGAAATCCCCTAGAAACCCCACTGACAGACCATTGAAGAAATTCCAGATATATCGGGAGTGACTGGGAATTCAGTTCAGCGAACTTTGGTTTTTCTATAATGACAAAGTTCCTGCTCACTCTCAACCTTGTTTGTAAGACATTTCTTGACCAAAAATGTTATGACCTCTGTTTCTCACTCCCCATATTCATCTGACCTTTCTCCGTGTGACTTTGTTTGCTTCCTCGAATGAAAAGAGACATGAAAAGAAAGCGTTTTGCTGATGTTATTGAGGTGAAAATAAACGACGGAGTAGCTGTCAAGCATCACAAAAGATGAATTGAAACAATATTTGGAAAATGGAATAAAGGGTTAGGCAAATGCACCAGTACAAGTGAAAAGTACCTTGAAGGAATTGAAAGTTTGTGCTTCAGATTTGAATAAATATTGTAAAAAAAAAGTTCGGTTTTTGTGTTTGGGTACTTCTCGTACGAGGAACAGAAACAGTGTGGCGATGCATAAAATTCGATTAATACAGCATTGCAAATGCAAAAACCTTTGGGCTTGGACAAAGGTAATACCTGCAAATGTCGTTGAAAGGTATGTGCAGATATCGATTAGAATGTGAAACAAATAGTGCTTCTTGTGACATGTTTCCTGATAGGGCAAATCAATCCATCACTGCCATCCGCGCAATATGTCTACCATCACGCGCTACTGTGACAAGGCTGAATAATTAAAGAGTAGATTAGTCATTTTCCCATACATCCATCGATTACAAATCCGCAACATTGTTGATTGGTTGCGTCTGATGCGACCACTAATTTCTAGGAAGGATAATACCATTCTTTACAGACAACCATCCTCTCTCAGTTGAACTCAATGAGCTCGAAAGATGTTAGTATCTTTCTTCGAACAATACTGACATTGCTCACGCAAAGCAATCTCACGAAGAGCAATTCCTGTACCTCAAAATGGCATTCTATTTTTACTTTATAAGCAATTGTTGATGATGCTGAAAGCCCCCAATATGTGAAATTTTATTTATCCCATCAGGGTATACGCTCGGTGAATATTTTCACGTGTTTTGTACGCTTCCTTAATGGTGCTGCATGTTTGGTAACCAACGGTGTATTCTTCAGCTCACTAGTTATCGCATGAGAGTATTACAAAAATACCCCATATATAAAACAGAGTTGAACTGTTAAACAAGGTAGAAAAATATTTCTTTCACAGATATACGAATGCATCAGGCTTTAAAAATAAATTTTTAATAAGTTTCAACACTTGAGCATTTTAAAAGAAAATTGAAATAAAACTCTCAAAATTTTTATTCATTTTTAAATATTTAGTAATTTTACTTTAGTACAATAATATACTGGAATGTTCAAAGGAAATATTTTGCTTGCATACATGCAATGCATATAGTTTTCCTCCAATAAATTATAATTTATGTCTTGTAATTTAATTCTTAAAAATATTCCAATTTGTTTTTTTTTAAAATGTAAATATTTATATTATAAGATAAATTGAAGAAATCATCATATATCTCTAGCCAATCCAATTAAAAAGAAATATGGTTGAAGTAATGAATACAAAGCTAGGAATGAAATGACTCAGAAATTCAATTATTCAACGCGTGAAAAAATTTGAAATGTAGCAAATTGGCTATTTTACTGAAATAAACGTGAAAAATTTATTTATATTATTATTCATTTCTTTTATACAAAATACAAATCCTATAGATTTTCTTGTGTAAACTGATAACTCTTTGTAATTTTTTCATGGTTGTATTCTAATGTGTCAACTCTTATTTGAAATGTAAATAATTGGATTATTAGTTAAATGTGAAATAAATATGCCCATATTTGTGCACACAGAAAACTGTTGTCCATGAGTTTGTGTTTAATCGTATTATGAAATCTCAGGAACTTAATTACTGAATAGAATCTCAACTTTTTAACGTGTACCAACGTAAAATATAAAGTGACCTGTTTGTAAATCTGTCATTTATATAACACAATTCCGGATGCAAACTTCTAAATTTCGTTTTCAGTAATGTTGAAGGAATTACCTTTTTCTTTTAATTGTAGAAAAACAATCTTGAATCCATGTTTATATGAAAATAAGTAAAAAAGAAAAAGGAAGTTCCAAACAATTCCACGGAAGCTTATTGAAAAATTTTATTAAAAATGTCTGCTTAATAAAGAATTGCAAAAATAGTGTGAAAAAAAAACAGGGCACTTTCGAGTACGATAACAGAAGGGAAAAAAAGAATAAAGTACTTTTTTCTCCCTCCGAATAATCGAAAGTACAGTCAGATGAACCCCTACAGGAAGTTGGGATAACCTTTTTCCGGAACTTTAATAAGGTCTTTTGTTCCGAAATCGCAACTTGCATAACACTCCTTCGAATGAAAATGACTTGAGTTGGCGCATTGTTGTCCAATCGATAACATAATTTTCTCAACGCTGTTGTTAAAAGTACACAAGAACGTTTAATGAACTTTTATGACGCAGGAAGTTTTGGCGACAATATTCATGTACTTGAAGACACTTTATTTGCAAGAAACAAATCTATATATTAAACTGTGTTTTAAATAATTCTTTCGTTAAATTAAAACTGGTGTTGAATCAATTTCAGTATTTGAGAAAATAAAGAGGTAGTTTTTAATAAAGGAAAAAAATTAGCGAGTTTTAATATTAATAAACACACAAATGGAACAGATAAAATCCAAATACTAGAACAATTTTCTTTTCAGAAGACTTTTGAAGGAAAAAGGGAATCACTTTTAAAGAAAAGTTTTTTTTTATATAAAATACAATTGGAAAAAATAAATTTAAATAGGTAATTTTTGATAATATTATTAACAAACTTGCATGAAATTTCTTTCATATTTCAAAAATCTTTTTGTTATATTTTCGAAATATTTTTCCTTTTTCATGTCGGAAAAGTCAAAAAGAAGAAAAGGGAAAAGAAGATATCACTTTTTTGATTTTTTTTTTCGATTTACGTGAGACAATATTAATACTGGTTTATTAGCCCTTTATATTTAACAAAAAACATGTAGCAACGAGCTCGTTTTTAATATTTATACTTCGTACAAATTTCTCAAATAGACGTTTATTTCTCTCTGTATCAGAAAAAATTGTTAACAGGGCCTATTAAATTTTTACATCTACTATAAGGATTAAAAATGTTTCTATGGGGATGGGATAGTTTCTATAAAACAGAAGTTCAAAGAATCGAAGTATATTTTACACTGTAAGATGAGTTTTTTTTTTAAATTTTGGAAAATTTTGCTATTTAAAAAAATATATGTAAAATTAACAGAAACAATATTTTTATTAAAAGGGCCATATTAGGGAAACTTTTGTATCGTTTTAGGGGCCAGTTTCATAGTTCAAGAGTTTGGATATTTTCTATACAACTGCAATTATTTTTTTAATTCAAATCTTCATACTGGAGGGGGGGGGGATAAACCCATCCTCATCAAAGTGTCCTGGTAATACACTTTAGTGCAAAACGGAGATGACGATTACTAGCCAGTTTGATCTACCCAACCAGAGAATGATTATTATTGTATATAATTATTCAGTATGAAGTTTGCTAGGGTTTATCCATAAGCATAAATATGCGAAATTTTCGTTATTGTAAAATGATATTTGTAAAAGCAGTATTTCCGTGTTTGCTAATTAAAAAAAATTCTTAGATGTTTATCAGAAATAAAAAAATAGAAAATAGAATAAAGAAAAGTATAATCCAGTGGTCGCGTTAAACTTATTAAGCTTCTACTCTAGCATACTGTATTTAAATCGTACTGTGAGCATCAACCAAAAGTACTTCCGACTTCTTTAAAAAATCTTACATTTATTTACTACCTATTGACTTTTATTTCTAACAAATATGATACGTATATCAATTCTAATTAAGCTGCATAACAAAAAGAAACTGAAATTGAATTGTACATAAGAAAGAAATTGAAGTGTGATAAATGATAAATACAATAGCAGATTTTTTTGCCACCAAACAAGTTTTTAATCTTGGGATAGTAGGTATATTGGCTGCTATTAGATTACAGTTATCCAAGTGTTCATCAGTGAGTCTGTATTTGTACTTACTTTTAACAAATTACATACTGGAAATTGAATCTCCCACAGTTATGTAGAACAGAACATTGACTTCATTTTGAGACAAATATGGACCAAAACTGGACATACTTTTCTTTAAGAACAAGGGACCAAATATTTTCAAAGCTCAAGGAAAGCGATTTTTTAAATAAATCAATTTGAAAATAAATCATTGCCGACTCCTTCAATATTGTCTACTACAAAAGAGAGGAAGAGAACTCTTTAGCATCAATTTTTATAAAAGGTCAACAGGAGCATCAACGCGATCTATACCGAAAATATCCCCGAGAGCTACTAGTAGGTGGCGATTACTGATTTGGCTATTACTGGTATAATTAAATAGCCTTGCTGGGATAAATCACGTATTTCATGAATTACAATTCATAGCGAGTTATCTGATTATTAAATCATTCATTTTTGAATAAAATTTTGTAATTAATGCGATAATTATATAGTTGTGATAAAGTAATTTTATTTATAATAGAGTATCAATCACCACAATGTAACCTTTTTTTCAGCCACTGTAAAATCTAAATACATGCAACTTTAAAAACAATTCATTTTTAGTTTTTGTTGTTAGTTAGTTTAGTTTTGTATGGTGATGCAGCTGCAGGTAAAAGGGGGAATACCTTGCTTAATAAAAGTGGTAGAGTCCCCACTTCCCTGCCCTGATCTGTTGGAGTTGCGAGTTCGCTTACTTCAGCGATACTTAACCTGCGGAACACCGGGCCTTTTTAAGTAGCCCGGTCATGATCCATTGCTCTGAGAAATTCATTTATATATGAAAATTTGGTGGGAAATTCTTTCTTTAAAATCAAATATTTCAATTTTGTTTTTTTGCTGTCAATGTCGTATGGGAGCGAATTGATATATTTTTGTTCTGATTAGTGATAATAGACAACAGTGGAGTAGCGACTATTTTATGAGTCGCGA
This sequence comes from Trichonephila clavata, assembly GCA_019973975.1. Classification (NCBI taxonomy): domain Eukaryota; kingdom Metazoa; phylum Arthropoda; class Arachnida; order Araneae; family Nephilidae; genus Trichonephila; species Trichonephila clavata. The sequence continues at coordinate 160,770 of BMAO01000303.1, read as the reverse complement.
ACAAATTTTTAACTATCTTTCATACCTTGCAAATGAAAATATTCGAAGAAAATAGATTGCTTCAAGAGATTGTTAAGTTGACTATTTTGCAGTGAAAAACAAGCACGGTTCAGTAATTTTTTGATTTGTCACGAAAGAGTTGTATTTAAAAAATACTAACAAACAGGAATCACATTCATTGACACTTTACACTTTTCCTCGAAGATCTCTTTGAAGATGTGATAAATAGGCTTTCTTGAATAATCTTTACAGTAGCAAAAAAGTGTTTTGTCAGTGGTAATATCACAGCAGTAGCAAAGGCACCCTATGAAATTTGTTATATTACTGGTAATCAAGTGAAACCGTTTACTGAGGCAGAAATTGTGAAAGAGTGATTCTTGAATGTTTCCGATTTAGAAAAACTAAGCGACAAAAATAAAAAATTACAACTAAAAAAGGCAAAATAGGAGTTTCAATATTTTAATCAATTTCCACATTTTAAATTTTCTTTGTTATCTTGGTCTTAAAGCATTTCTCTCCCCCTACATCCATTAATTTTTATGTTGCGGCCCACGTGAAATAGCTAACATATGTATGCGGCCGGGCAGAAAAAAGGTTGAATACCCCTCGTTTACTTACTGGACATGATTATTTGCAGAGGCATTTACATCGCACTGGAGTAAAGGATTTGGTTTGTTACCCTCTATGCCACCAGGGTGAAATGGATAGTGACCACTGTCATGATAACTGTAACTGTGAATGTGTACTGAACTGAACTGAACTATTGTAACTGTATATGATTGCTTATGTTGTTGCTGTTGTGAGATGACGTTGTCACCTCATGCTTAATAAAATATATTATAACCAAGAACTGTTTGATCGCTTCGAATGCAAATGTTCTGAAGAACATTCTGAACTTAATAAACATAACAACCACTTCAGGTCTTTCCCTATTATTTTAAAGTTTTTTGTAGACAAATCTAGGCAATTTTTAATTCTTTTTATGCTTCGTCATCATTTTAGTGGGCTGCTCGTCGAATAATGGCAGAGATGCCGAAGATGGACGTAGGATAAAAGAAAAGTTTTTATATTCATTTTTTTTCTTACATTAAATTCAAATAAATCTTACAAATAATTATTATTCATATAACATGACGGAATAGATAATTTTCTGAATTTTTTACTTAATATTTTCTGCGTATAAGGTATACCAATAAACTTAATCTATAAGAACGAGGCTCTAAGAGTCACATAATTAAATATGTATCCTTTACCTAAAATTCCTCCAAATAATGATTGATAGCTTGTCGGTAAAAATCAAAACACATTGTTCCATGTAGATATAAAATTAGAAAACACACAACGCTGCAATAATTCTTTTTCTTTCTCAGATGCATTATCGGCCATCTAGGAAAGTTTCCAACGAGCTCAAGTTGTTTCTAATCACCTTAACTTTCCATCTAATTACTAACATTAAAGGAGGCCATTACACAGTACAATTAGGTCGAGTCTTATGATATCGATTGGTGGCAGCACTTGGTCCCTTATTCATTCCACGGAATATTTATCAGCATTAAACTAAGAATTTTGCTAAGTCTCTTTTTTAAAAGTGGCTGTTCTGATTTTCTAGAGCTTGTTAAGATATGCTTAATGTACGCATCAGCCAACTTGGAATCTTGATGAGCTCTTAATAGGCACAGGTTTTGTGGTGTTGTGGGATTTGTTCTGAAGACTTTACGTATTCTGAATTAACTTGCGTTTTTTAGAACATCTTAACAGAGAGTTATTAAAGTGTAAAGATGAATATTGGACGCAAATATATATGTTACCGTTAAAGTGCGTATAATTCAGTTGTTTCATAGAATAATTAGGTATTTCATGAAATAACTAGTCAAGTCAGTTAAAGTACATAATAGCTTAAAAATTCATACTTTACCTAGTTATTCTATGAAATAACTAAGGATAGACCGTTAAAGTGAAAAATAAACAATTTGAAAGATATTTTATAAATTAATTCATCATAAATCATAAAATCTCTCGAAAAATACACTTTATCCTTATAGCGGATGAAAAATTGATAAATAATAAGGAAAAGCAGATGAGATATAATTTATTATTGCTCATATTGCTAACATTAGTTAAACAGAAAGGGAAAATGTATACGTTGCAAAAATAGATTATATTTAAATGTTACAAAAAATACATGCTGGGAAGAAAAACTGTTGCTTCATAGAAACATTGCGTAAACTTTTTAAAACAAAAATGTAAGAGAATATTAATTTAAATTATATGAGATATCTTTATTTTATTTTTCATTATTTATTAGAGCACGAATTGCTGTGATGATACTTTGGATTGCACTGCTTATTTTTGAAACAAGCACCCTTTTTTATTATTACACATTTTTTTTACATGAGCACTTTTTAAATCCTTGTCCAGTACCGTTACTTTGAGCTGTTGCAACAGATCGAAGCGTTGTGTCAATATTTGGAACTTCTTCAATGATAATTAATTTTCGCTGACATATATTGAACTCATATCTAGAGTACAATTGCTTTATTCGGCCATCTCTAGTTCCTAATCTGAAAAATCCTTCCTAAAGCAGCTAGAACCAGTTCAAAGAACTTTCGACGGCCGTATTTTATACTTTAACAATCGTTATTCTATATAATATCTAGTTAAATCGTATAATTCAATAATTTTATATACTTTGACTGACTTGTCTAATTATTTAATGAAATACCTAGTTATTCTATGAAATAATGGATTTCGCACTTTATCGGTATATATATATATATATTTCCTTAGAATTTTATATTATTTTCAATGTCTTTTTTAGTTAAGTTAAAAGTCAAAAAGTTATTTTTATTATCGATTGATTATAAAAAAGCTAAAAGAACCATCGGAAACTTAAACATTGATATGAGAAAAATATTTAAATGTAAATGTTATCATATCTGATACTTTACCTTAGTTTCTCGATATAAAACCATTTTTTTTAAATATAACTTTCTTCTTTTTGTTGTTGAATTATTTACAACTAAAATACATACTTGTAGACGAAGAAAGAAAAATAGCTGCAACTATTTTAAATCATCTTATACAAGTGAATATTTCTGTCGACAAAGTTTAATATATCATTCTCGAAAAAAACTGAAGCAAATTTCTTTAATGGCATTTTGATAACCAATTCGAGGGCTTTATCAAAGTAGAATTTTATAAAATAAATTTTTACCTAAGCGCTCTCATACAAGAAATCGTTTTTCATTTCACACAAGTGAATTATTAACGTTTGTTAACGATGCACAATAAAGTAAAACGAGGGTTACTGGAGATGGGTCTGGCAATTTTGGACACTGGTCAAGTGATGAGGACGACAACTGAGCCGGTTCTCCTCTTTCTTAACTTCTACGCCAAGCAGACTAAGTTCCTTTACGCAGAGGATCGTTCAGTAGCATCAAGTCTCGAACTCATGACTCGACGAACCGGCCAAGAGACAGGAAGGCCACCATGATATTTCTCAATCACATATTTAGATTCAAATAGTCATGAATATCAGCCTTTTACATAGCATTAACCTCTTAACGCTAATTTATTTCGAAAAAAACCGGGGGTGGGGGCGTGGAATGAATTTTTTATTTAAAAAAAACTTATTTTAAAACCCATTATAGCCTAACATTTTTTTAAAAAGTGCAAAATCAAACAAAATTTTAATTTTAATTTTGGATTTTGATTTATATTGCAGATAAGAGCCGAATATTGTAATCTGGCCTGTACATCGACTTTTATTATCTTTCTTTTCAAATAGCTGTTTTATAAAAACATATTTTTATCCGTAAAAATATTTATTTATACTTTTCATCCGAAATAATAATAATAGTAGTATTTATTTTAAAGAATTATTCGAAGTTTTCTTGTATCTGATTTATCTGGAAGCAAGGTATAGCCTAACACTGCAATTTTATTACACATGTAAGGATTTTTTTCCTTTTTTTAAATCACTTTTAACATATCACACAACGCAGTATCTTGTGGGATCTTCTTTTCTTGGTGTTGGTTGAACAAAACTGGGAAAATGAAGTTCCGTTAGTCGTAGAATTCCAGAAGACTTTGGTCCACACGATTCTTTTTTTATTTGTATCGCTCTAGGATAATTTTGTATAAGTCTTTCTACCAATCTGCTTCTCAAATTTAAATTATTTTTCACCTCAATTTTTTTACACAAAACATATGCGTTCCAAATTCTGATGCCTAGCAAATGAAAGAATACTTTTTTAATAATATACATTTAAATTTACTATAAATTTTATCCTAATTTTCGAAATCACGACGACGGATTGCAATCAGTCTCACGAGTTCAGATGGGAAACATTTATATTCGAGTGTGAAAATCGCAGCAACATATAATTCGACTCCGCTTGAATTATCGACATTGTGCTCAGTTTGGTCAGTTAAGTGCGATCAAATTCATTCGAGCGCATACGTTAAGGGGTTAATTAGAAAAGAAAACGTCGTTTATTATAAAATTAAATTTCTGTCTGGAATTCCTGACTATTGTTTGAAATTAAAATAGATTTCTTTTATGAAAATACTAAATTAAGCTTAATCTATAAAATTCCAAGTGGATAAAACACTCGAGCTTCCAGCAAGATAAGATGGAAGTAATTTGCAGCAATTTTTTTTGTGAATGAAATATTTAACTTTATGAATAGAAATATTTACTTGTGTAAATGAATATTGTTTGATGACACTTTTTATGAAAGAAAAAAAGGTAATTAGTATTGTTGCACATTGTTTAGTCAGACAATAAAATGTAATGAAAATTTTTAAATTTTAAGCGCATATTTAATAATAATACACTAAATACCTAACAGAGAATGTGTTATATGTATAATAAATTTTTATTTGCTTTTTCTCTTTTCAGCCAAATGTGTCTTGGTGTATTCAGATAAAATTGGTTCACAGTAAAATAACATTATAGCACTTAAGAAAACGGAGAAAAAAATCAATGTAAATGTATTTTTTCTCTTATAATTAGCTGTTTAAGAAACGCTTAAGGTAGCAGAAAAATATTTTAATTGACAATCTTACGAAACTTTTGTGAAAATATATGCTTTAAATGTGATTCAAAAACATGAAAAAAAAGGAAAATTAAGAAAAAGAAAGGTTTGATTTTAATTATTTATAAATCTTTAGTTTTTATTTAAACTCAAATTGCTTGAAAAGTTTCGCGAAAATAAAATTATTCAGTTAAAATGTACAAAAATGCATTAGTAAATGTTTTCAAAAGAACTTTACAAATATATTTAATTTTTTACAATGAACAAATTTTAATTTCTGTTTTTTAGGTTGTTGTCTCGAGACAGATCTATTTTAATAAGTTATTCAAGAAAATCCCTTTATTGAGATAAATCCCTCTTATGTCATTATCAAATGGTACAAAGATAAATTTGCTACTTAAATTTAGTAATCAATATAAAAATGGAAATTTTATGAATAACGCTTACTTAAAACCAGTTTATAAAAAAGCTTTTATTGATAAAATTTAAGATAAGAAGATAAGATCTTTTTTTATATATTTTTTTCTTGATGTGATGATAATGCATAAAACGTTTTTCTTCCTTTTACGTTTTCACAGTCCCATTATAAGTAACTAGGTTATATAAACAATGGTAAATTAATTAATCTTTACTTTTATGACAAATTTTTCAAAAATATTTCTTTTGTATATATTTAAAAATATTTTTTAGAAAATGCATTTGAATTTACAACAATGGATAAAATTCAAATTTAAAGATATTTCAGCTAATGAAGCGAAGCAAACTATTTACACAAATTATTTAACAAATGTTTTTTTAAGGTTAACAGATAATAAGCCTCTTAAGAAATTTTAAAATTATATCTATTTAGTGCGAGAGAATGAGGTTCTTTACTGATGAAGTGTCTTACAATCAAACTTTCACTAAAACATTTGATTCGAATTTCCTTGTCTAAAATTCCTTCCAGGTCTGCTGTCTTTCCAAACAGTAAAAGCATTTTCTAATCGGTAAAGTTTCCGTGTCAAAAATGATAAAACTTAACTTTTCTAGAGTCAGGTTTAAGCTACATGGAAGTTTCTTAAAATAAAATTTCGAAGGAGTTAAAATCAAATCCTTTCGTCGCAGGTGGCATACATTCTTGCTCTCACTTCGCTCAGAGTCTTGTTTGCCATCGATTTGAGCCGCCAACTCTACTCTTGACTTTGGCTCAGCTCGAAAGGCAACTTTTCTCTCTCTGGTACAAAATCGAGCTGCATTATCATAAAGGAGTCAGCAGTTTCGCTAGAAAAACCGGAATAATTTTTCTATTTGGAGATGCGAATAGAAGCAGCATGGACATCGTTACTGATATTATTTATTCGTGTTTCCTCTAAGTTATTCTACAAGCATCACTGAAAACGTGAAGGATGAAGCCGAATTTAGCAAATTACTCATCTAGTCAAGACAGAGAAGGGAATTTTCGTATAAATTTTTAGAATTCAATACATGTAATTTGTTGTACGTCTCTTTCGGCTTAAAATACATAGCTACTTACCTCTGTTACTATTTACGCATTAAATTTGCTTCACTTTAAATAATCCGACAAGTTTTCATAAATAATATGATTATACGTTACTGTTAAAGAGCAGAAATCAGTTAATCTACATATCAGCTAGGTAATTTGCACATTAAATAGGGTGAACCGTTAAAGTGCGGAAAATTGTTTCATTTCTCAAATTGCCTAGGAAATCCGTCAATTACCTAGATAATCTGCTTATTACCTACTAGACCTTCGTAAATCTGCCCATTACAAACTCTGCACTCTTTGAAGGAAAAATCTTTGGTGGAACAACAGCAAAATTTCTGTACGTTCAAACTAAATGTTGTTTATTTATTTTTTGAAATCTCAAGCATTAAATTAACAGAATCGAACAATCGACACATTAGTTAATAGAATCAATCATCAATCAATGGAAAAACTATAATACAAAGAATCAAATGGTTTAATATATTATTAGAATTAAGGAAATATATTAGCGAAACATTTGATAAAATTATGCTTACTTATTAGTGCAATCTAAAGATTCGTGACACTTTGGATTGCATCGCAATTGAATGGTATACAGAGGAAAAATTATTCTGGTATGTTTCAACGTTCAGTCAAAACTCCTAACAGAAATGAGAAAATCAAACTTTTGAATTATTAGCTGACTCCGTTAATAATGGAGGATTTGAAGTTCGGGGATTGTTGGGGGAGGGGGGAAGCAAAAAAAAAAAAACGATCACAATGGTAGGAGTTTATATTGTGCATATATCAGTTAGAGTAGAATACATGATTTTAAATTACTATGTTTTTCGTGATTTATGAAAAATAATTAGCGTGTTTAAGTTCATTTTATTACGTATAAGCCATAAGAGATACCATGGAAAATAATGAAAAAATTCGGTAATATTTCATTTATTATGAATAAAAATATGAATAACACATTTTAAAAATGTAATCCTAGTGGTATAACATTTCGAATACAATAAAATACCAAATAAAAAAAATTCTTGTAAAGTGGTATATATGTTATTTAAATTTAAAACTCCCAAAATGTTCAATAAAATTTGGTAATTAATACAAAACTCGTCAGAATTAGAAGTGAATAGATATTTATACATTTCAATTAAATACAATGAAGTTACAAATGAATTTGATCAATTAAGCAGATCTGTCTATCACAACATTTTTAAACATATGAATAGTTCGCGACCAGCTATCCAAATATTGCATTTGTTTTCCTTAAAAAATGCAACAGTAATTTATATTTTGCATGCAAGTATACTTTATAAATTCCTATTTCGATATAAATTGCTATTAAAGTCCTCTAAACGAAAAATCCTGAAAAAATTATTCCAATTATATCAAAATATTAATTTCATATATTCTTATTTAATGAATAAAATAAAGTATACATCTGTACGATTTATGCAATTACTTTTTGAAAACCAACAAATATAGCTTAAATTTAACAACTGTTATATCATACCATATAGATAACAAAATAATAATAAATTCAATAAAGTGAACAAAATAACTTATAAAACTAATCTCTTTCTAGGAACGCACTTTGTATTTTATTCATGATTAATGTCTTAGAACCTAAGGTTCCAAAAAACGTTTAAAAGATTAGAGTGATATTTGAGATTAAAGGAAATTCAACTTAATCTTTGAAAATTTCTAATCTGGCACTGACGGCTGAAGGAAACGAAAAAGCATTTGGAAATGTCACTATCATTAATCATACAGGGAAAGAAGAAAATAATTTTTGCTATATTTTAGGTTACATGCCCAAAACGATTTAGAAAAAGAAAATTATTCTATTTTCTATGAATACATACTTTTACCAACAAAATATCACCACAATTTTCATATATTCCTAAGAGTTATGTTATGGTTTATATTTATTATATATTTCTAAGAATATTTTAAAAATGATAACTCAAAATATTACCGATAAATATCTTTGAAACTTGGCACCATTTTTCTCTTAATGTTTTCTAAGACGGAAGGTAAAATAATGATTATAACAAGAATAATTTTTAAATTATGGTCTAGTATTTGTGTAACGGTGTTGTAAAATATGGCAAATTTCTTCTGTTGGCTGTTCAACTAGCTCTGGAATTTTTATTTACATTTGTAACCAAACGATTTTACTACAGGCCTTAAATACATATATAATGATTATTTGATACTAAATTTATACAAATTGAGTCAATACAAGATTTAGATTTAGATTTTAGGTAGATTTTCATGTAGAATTATTTGAATGCTCTTAAAATTTCTTCAAAATTCCTTATAAACTTACCGATTTTCTGAAGTTTAAATAATTAATTGCAGATATTACATATTCATAGCTTATTTACATACAAAAGAAGTTAAAAATGGTATAAGTGTTCTTTTAAGTGATGCTTTTTAAAAAAAAGGGCTCCGAACGTATTCGTATACCTTAAATAATACTATTTATTGATTTCAATATAAAATGTAAAGGGGGTTTTGGAATAAAGCATTGAATCAAAAAAGTAATTCAATATATTTTTAAGCATTTGAAACATACAAAACTAGATTGATTTAGTAATATGATGTATCCTTGCTATTTATACATGATTATCTTTCTAATCTTTGCTTTCACGTATATGAACAAACGAAAAAAAATAATTGATGATAAATTACTTTTTTAATGATTTTTAGAACATACTTCGTACTTGTTAACGACACAGAAAAGTTATTATTTATAATTAATGAAAATAAAATTAGTAAATAAAAAAACGTAGAGATTTTGATTAGCTCTAAAAATATTTTTTCTATGAAGAAATACTAGGCCTTACTTTAATTAAGAAATGATCAAAATAAGAAAAAAATGTTACTAACGAAAGTATTATGGATTAATATCTTTCTAATAATGTTATAAAAACAGTCTTAAGAAAAAGGGAAATATAGAGAGATTCATTAATAATAAGTAATTCCATTATTCAAAATGTTTTGAACAATGAATTGGCATTAATGAAATTTCGCAATGAAAGAAAAAAAGAGAACTAAAATAAACTCTAAGTAGATACATTATTATGACATCATATAGAATAAGCAAAATACATATTTAAAAATTAAGCTCGATACAGATAATTTTTTTTCAAAAAATTATTTTTTGTTTATAAAAAATGAAATGTATTTTATATTACATTTATCTTCAAGTAAAAAATGTAGTTGATGTGAAATACCAAATTTTTTTTTTTTTTACTGAAATTGATGAAATATTATTTATTAAGTTGGTTTTAAAAAATGAAACGAACTTATCTCTATCTTTATTGGGTAATTTGTGATTCTAAATTAGTAGTTAACGTGTAAGTGTTTCATTTCTAATAAATAAGCAATATTTAAGTATACTTTACCTAATTCTAACAAAATATTAAGTATTTATTCTAATAATATTTCAATGCTGTAAAAATTGACTCATAAATTTAATTATTTTATTTATTTTTAAATTATAAATTAATTATTATTTTTTATGAAATTATTATTTACAAATAGCCTTGTGCTTTTGTTGCTCTAGTGTTGGAAAAATGGAACTTTTTGATTTATTTTAACTTTCATCTTAAAAATTAATAAATATTGAAAAAGATTCTTAATATAATAGTTTGAAGATATTAATGCTGATGGTAGACAAAGTTATTACATTTTTAGCCTTCATAAGATTTTTTTATCAAATTTCCTCCTAAAATAACATAAAATTACGCTATTTCGTCAATGAACTGGTTTTAGAATTTACAAAAAATTATGATGAAGTTATTTATATAGCAGAACGCACAATCAAATTCACGATGGATTTAAACTGTAAATAGTTAAAATTATTTATATTACTGCTTTACACCTATGTGTAATTTTAAACATTGATTCCTGTTTAAGAAACACATGAGCAATATTTTAGATGAAATATTAAATGTAGTTTTAGGTTAATTTAATGGACTTACATTTTTCCTGTTGATATTTAATGATAATACGATGTAATATATCATTTAGAATAATATGAAGGTAAATGTTTCACCTTGCACTCTAAGTGAAAATTACATGTGAAAGGATAAGAATATGTTTCCAACTACTATAGTTAAAAATTTCTTATAAGAATAAAATTAGTAAAGCTCAAAACCCATAAATTAGTAAAGTCTTACTCAATAAAACTGAAATGTGGTGACTAAAATATGTGATATTTCTACAAAATCACCCCTAAAAAGAGAACAGAAAAATATCGTGAGATATTGTTGGATGAAAATAATTTGAAACATAAATTTTTTTTATGGTAGAATAGGGTATATTGTATAACCACGAATATCCGTAAAATATAATCCTAATTATAATATTCCTTATTCCTTAATTATAATATTTGCTCACTAATTGAATGATTTTCTCTATTTTAAAGATTTTATTATCTAAAAAAGATTTTCTTATGTATTTACTTATATGTGTCAATAAAAAAGAAAAAAATGCAATTAATCTCATTGGTTTTTAAATACATTTTTTTCCTAATGGGGCTGCGGATTGGTATTTCTACCTTTGCAGACCTAGTACATTGCCCAGGAACTGGTATCACTTTTTAGTGCGGCACCATATAGGCAATACCAATCGCTGCAAGTAACTTTGACACCCAGTTTCTTCCCCAGAGGGAGGCACCTGAACTCTGCCGATGTGAAATTTGTACTTAGGAATTTAATTTTGCCTAAAGTATCCAAGCCAAACGGACACTCAAGGGATTTCTTATATGTAGCATAATCATATGACATAGACGCTGTCGATTTTCTGCATCATAAAAATCCACCAACTTGGGCCAGGGTGGAACTCACAACCTTAAGTGCAGAAGGACAGCGACAAACCAACTACGCCGTCCAGCCTGCCGATTTAAGACATTTGTGAGAGAAAAACATTTAGGAGAGATTTTAAAGGAAAACAAAAATTAAATAGCTTTATACTTCACAAAACTAATGTGTCTGTGGTATATTGTACTCGGTATGAAATATATTCCAAAACACGCCTGTGAACCATAAAAAATAAATCACGAGTGTTGTGTATGGTGACATGTAGCAAGCGCTTTGAGAGAACTCTCTACTGTCAGACAATGTGCGTAGCCGAAGACTTTTGTACGCCGCTTCCACTTGTTGTGGACTGATTGTGTCAGTCGGCTCGGCTGGTACGGCCGCAGCTGTACGTGTCAGCTTTACCATTTAACAAAAATATGAAATTGTTTCTGCGTGATCGTTGCATGAAGGTAAATGTTATATATCTGGCAACATATATATATATTTATTAGAATTCGGTAGAATGATGGAATAAACTATTTAAATTATAATGGATACCTGAGTGCCTTTTAACTTCGCTCTGCAATTAATCAAATGAAAAGTGACAAAACGAAGAGGAATATTATAGATTTTGCTACTTTTATGTTGACTGCTAGTCATAATCTTCACAAATGGAGAAATATTATGAACTAAAGGATGATTTTCATTTGGGTGAAGAAGTTCAAGTATTTTGGTAAATGGTGATGCAATCACCGTATTAAATAATTGTATTATAATTGAAGATAAAATAATTTTTAGTAAAAGCTAATTGCAATTGATTCCTTAACAAATGTTTCCTTTCTACTCCCTTACATGCAGAACTCATATGCTTTTTCATTCTAATAAAAAATTATTTCCTTGGAATAAGCATAAATATATTATTTGATTTTTATAATATATTTGATAAACGAATTGTAAGAAGATGCTTCTACTAATAGGTAAAAAAAGTCTTATTGTATGTATACGGATCATAAAAAATTCAAAAATATTTTAAATAAACTCTTAATAAGATGAAAGATAATTTTTATTTAATTGATGTCTTTTTCATGAAGCTTGCAACACAATCTATAGATACAATTCTGCTGAAAGTGAATTCGGTACTCGAAAATAGAATTCGAAGACAGTTGCAGAACACAATTTCTTTGAGCCTGCAGCCGATCAATTTGTTAACATCCACCTTCCGAATTTCGTGAAAGACAAGCCGTTTTTCAAAAAACTTTTCTAAAGAATACTTTTTTTCGCTTTTCGAATAAGAAAAATCGATGTGTAGTCGTATGGAAACTTCTTGAAGATGTGGGAACAAAAGGTGCCTTTTATTACGAAGAATTCGCAAATTCCACAAAGAAAGTTCCACCATCTATATTTGTTTTCACAAAATTTTGCGCATTTCATGGTATTTTAGTTTAAGTTTTACAATAGAAAAAAACTTGAATGAAAAAAGTAAAGCAGGATCGTTTGTACGTTTGCATTGTTTTTTCCAATTAAATTCCGAATCTGTATTCGAATATGCTTTGATTGTTTAGTCCATAATATAGCTTTTGATATATCTCATATCAACTTAATTTACTAGCTCCTTTTACTTTTAGTTTATCAAAATCTGAAGACAAATTGAAATAATTTGTTTCTTTATGATTTTGCCTTTACTGGTTTTATACACTTTTTTAATATTACGTCTTTATGCACAGACAGTTGTTAACTAATTAAAACCACCTATGAATTTTGTTGATCACATGATATATTGAAAAAGACAGTGAATATGATCTAAGACTATATACAACTTATGATTGTGAAATAGCTTACGATTGTGATTCAGTTGTAAACTTTTTTAATTTTTTCATACATTTCTTATTAATGTGAACAAAGGAATATCTAACCTTTCCACATTGAATGCCACTTTAAAGGTGACTGACAACGTTTGGAACCGTTATTTTGAAAAAACGTATAAATTAATAATTTTTTTTTTGATGTTTAGTTTCGGTTGTATTAGAATGACAACCTACACGGAGTTTACTTTCATACTGAACTTATGTCCGTCACGAACAAGAACTCAAATGCTCCCGATTACCTAAGACAGTTGGCTCTGGAAGTCATAGATGGCATTCCGAGTGATTCCATTTTGATTTATACAGATGACAGTCAAAACGATTTGAACAACGCTGGAAGTGGTGTCTTTATAAAAAGTCTTTCAGTCCAGCTTTCTAGACGCAACCCGGTAAACTGCTCGGTATTCGAAAGCGAACTAATTGCCATAAATGAAGGATCAAAGGCAATCCTTGACGGCACTAATTCTAATAACATTTGGGTCCTTACTGACAGTCGGAGCTCAATTCATTATCTACAGGACTGGAGCAATATATGCGACTTTGTGGGCATGCAAATTATAACCCATCTTAGAAATCTAGCCAAAGGAAGGGAAGTCCACTTTCAGTGGATTCCCTCCCATGTTAACATCCAAGGGAACGATGCAGCAGACATCTTGGCTAAAAGAGGTTGTTCTGAGCCTCTCAACCGGGACTACAAACTAACATATAAAGAAATTTTCTCTATAAAGAAAAAAGCAGTCAGACAAGAATGACTCACCCTTCCCGCCCATCCTTGGTTCAGCAGGAAGACCCCGGGAGGAGCGTTAGAATTCGGAGGTGACAGAAATGATCAAACGGTCATCTCAAGACTCATAAGTGGACATCTAAAAAACATGACATTTGACTCAGGTCGCAAAGTCTTTACATTGTGCAAAAAATGCAATCTGAAGCCGGCATCCCCCGATCGCATCCTGGATTGCTGGGGGTTCGCTCTGGCGGATGTTTATGAAAGTCCTCTACTGGTGCTTCACTTCGCTAGAGTTCACGGTATCATGGATTTGATCTAGCTGCCGCTAGATCTCTGAGGGATTAGAAACAACAACAACAACAGAATTTACATATAAAATTGTTTTAAGTATATTTATTACAAGAAAAAATCCCTTAAATACAATTTTTTTGGGAAAAAAAATTGACAGGGAATGACATATTTTCAAAACGTTCTCCTTCTATGGAAAATAATTCTACAGTAATATTTTCACTAGGGTTCTAAACATAGCCTAAGCTAAAAGTTTTGAAAATTCACATTTTACAGATTTACGATCAACTGAAATAATAACCTGTATTTTTTGTTAAAATTTCTCTAGATATTTTCTGATATATTAACCCCTTAAGTGCCGCTGGCGTGTATACACGTCCTGCTGAGCTGGTGCCTTTAGTGCCCTGGACGTGTATACTCGTCCTTCCAAAAGAGGACTATTTGTATTGTGCTGTTTTATTTAAAACTAGTCCCACGGCTTTGGTGTACAATAATATGACATTGACAGTGCTTCTACAGAATTTACTTATTTCGGAAATGAGGTGGGGAAGGAATTTGAAAGGGTGTTGTGACGTTTGAATCAAGAAAGGTAGCGTGATTTGAAATATAATAATTTAGTTTAATTAAGTCACAGCTATTATTTACATTAATTTACAATTTAGTACTATTAGATGATTTTAAAGTCCAAAATTTCTATAGCTTTGTGAGGGAGGGATCTTGGTGTCCGTTCACTGCGAAGGTTTCTCTCCCAATTCCTTTTTCTCACGGCCCCCTCTCGGTCTCTGCGGTTGACTATTGTCGGCGTCTTTTTCTCTCCCTAGATCCGGCCGTGGGCGGAATAGGCTTCTCCTCGTATCAAAGGTTGCTGGGGCTAACCAAAACACGTACGTCGCAATCTACTAGTGACTGCAGCTGTTTTGCACATGTGGTGATCAATTATCCTAAAACTGATCCGGCCATGGAAGGAGTCGCAGGTGTCTTTGCACATGTGGTTTCGTTACAGTGTATTCCAATTCCAGGAACGATAAAATTCATAGCTAAGCAGTTTTCTTTTTTTTTGTTTGAGTGTGTTCTTTTCTATTCTTCATTTGCTGTCATTTTCCCTTACCGTGCGTTATAGGAGCTTTTTAATTATTTGTACGAATGTACTGAATGTGATACTGGTTTATTTGTTCAACCCTGTTTTAGGATATTTCACAGAACAGATTTAAAAAAAAGTTATAAATTTTTTTATTACATTCTAATTCTTGAGATTAACGTGAGTCGTTTATTTTCATTTTATTATTTTATACCTTTTTTTTAACTTGAATTTAAACCCTTTTTAGGTGGAAAGAAACACGCCTTTTCTTCCCCCCCCCCCAAAAAAAGCGCGTAACAACACTCGCCTTTAGGAAAAACGGTGGCACTGGGGGAGGGTGAATTTCGTAACATTTCCTCGGTAGGTAAGGGGATAAAATATGAATAAATCCTCTTCTAAGTGATGTATTTCAAGAATTCATAGTCCAGGCTCTGTAAACCGAAGTCTTAACAAAACACAAGCAAAATATTATTATTATTATGGAAGAATTTTTCATTGAAAAAAACTTTGAAAATATGCAGATTTTTCTACATTTTTCGAAAAGAATTGCAATTAAATAATTTTTATTGTAATAATATTCTTGAAACAGTTTTCTATGTACATTCTAATTCAAGTGACATTAAAGAGCCCAAAACCATTATTTATACGCTTTTGCAAAATCATAGCTCCGAACGTAGTCAAAGATATCTTAATGTATCCGACTATCCTAAAATTGTGAATTTTGCCAAAAATTGACAAATTGTTATGATTTTATTTTGTGGACCATCTTATTAGCTTTATAAAAATATCAAGTTTCCGTTCACTAAAGCAAAAACTACAAGTGTTTTAATAAAAGCCGACGCCATTGCTTTAAGCAAGATGTCATATTATTGTAGCGTTTCCATCTATATAAGCCAGTAACAACCTCCGCACCATGGCGACCAATTTGGTGTAGTGGTTAAGTTACTCGGCTTCTGATCCGAAGATCGCGGGTTCTGTCCTGCCGGCTAAGCACGCCACTTCATTGGTGACCCTGGCTGAACTAAAAAATGGCACCCTTCTGAACTGTCGTGGCGCCATCTACCCACAAAAAGGAGCAACATAAAAAACCTCACCAAACTTGCTTGGAGCAGCAAAGTCGTCAGACTCACTTGGAGCAGAAAAGTCGTTAAACTCACTTGACGCAACTCCTCCAAACACAACAACTGCCCACGCAACACGCTCGATGTAACAACTACATCCTTCGTTAGCCTATCCACCAACTCACTGGTAGGGGAGTGTGTAGCGATTCCATTTATATAAGCTAGTAACAACTTTCGCACTATGGTGATCATTTTGGTGTAATGGTTAAGTTACTCGGTTTCGGATCCGAAGATCGCGGGATTTGTCCTGCTGGATAAGCGCGCCACTTCATTATTATTGTGAAATGTGTCTTTTTGAAAATGCTCAAACGGGGACACAGCAATTGCCAAAAAAGTTTTGAAAATGATTATCTGAGTGAAATTTTATGTGTATGTCTGTATAATAGTAAAAGTGTTTTAACTTTCAGATTTACCAATCACTGTTTTATTACAAAATTTACAGTCCCTTATGTGAATATAATCACTGTTTTTTCTTAAGCAATTTCATATAATGGCTGAGATAAGGTGTTCTAGCTTTTGTAAAAATTAAAATTTCTCTTATTCTGAAGGTCATTTCAAAAATAAATAACATAGCAACACATCAGAATTAAAAAATTGAAAATTTGTTCATAAACTTTTAATACCGAATGGACAGCGTTTATGTTATTTTTTGTCAATTTTTACCCATTTTTTCCCATTTTACTTATAATAATTTATTTTTCTCTTCTTAATTTTAGCATGTTTTTCTTTAAATGTACTAAAAAAATCTAAAAACAACAAAAAAAATCCACATATCTCCATTAAAAAAAATAGTTGTCACAAATAGTCGGATACCTTAAAGGTTGAAAATTTTTCGCTGAAGTTACATTACTTCCATGCCATTACTTAAAATTCTTCAAGCAAAATATATTTTTTGTATGAATAAATATATGTTTAATATTAGATATATCAAGGTATATTTAAAGTCGCACTCAGTACTATTCCTTACACTGCTCATAACGTATGACAAAGTAATGAATTGCTGCTACAATAACATTTCATATGTTACAAAAGAAAAAGAAACCGAATTATCCTCAATTAGAATGGTAAGGTTATTTTTTTCTTTAACTAGCATAAAAATGAGTTCAAAAAATAATTTTAAAAATAATCACGATTTAAAAATATTTAAAAATTTATTTTTATTTAAAACACACACACACACTGATTTAACAAAAAGTTTTACTGGTCTAAATAATAAGCAAAATCACAAATATATAAATATTCTCATCATCTTATCAGTTAAAGTTTTTCTAAAAACAAACATCTATTTAGTTACATACAGGGATTATAATTAATTCATTTATATTTAAATATAATGATAATAAATAATCAATCAACTAATTCAGAGTCAACCTTAATACATGCAGCATCAACGAATACAGTTTAAGAGCAGCACTTGATTCTTCTTTGAATAGTTTTTCCCCCAATGTCGGTATTTCTGTATTGCGTTTTAATTAATTTAAGCAAATATCTCTGATCCATCGCTTTGAACTTGTCTTTCTTCCATCGTTGGTGGTAATTCATTTACGACGAGAAAAATAGGATTAAGCAAGCTAGACGCTGTTTGCTAAACTCTAGAGCGGCCGATAACAGATTTTTGCGGTTGGCAGAAAGATTATTAAATTTAGACGCACTGCTGAGTTCCGCCGGGAGAAGGGAATATTCCCCATAAATAATGAAATGATAGGGATTTTATGTCTATAGGGAACTTTTAATCGTTGCATTATTTTGGAGCAAGTTTTATAAAGTGTGCGCGTTAGCCACTAAAGCCGCGGGAAAGGATTTATTTACAAATGAAATATTTGAATTTTGAAGAATTTTTTCTCATTAGAAATATTTATAATATTATTTAATTTTTGTACAAAATGTAAAAAAAATTTTAATATTTGGATTATTTCTGTTTTTAGAAATCAAGAACGATTTGCCATGTCTCAAAAAGAACTGGTTATTATTTCTTTTAAGCAAAATTATTTTCTTAAATTTATTTTTACCTACATCATTTTTTAAACAGTAATAGATAACAATGTGATCCTTGAATTGATTCTCAAAAGCCGTTGTCCAAATTATTACGCTATTTTTGTTGCTAAAGAGAATTACATCATTAAATCCTTTTAAAAGGAAACATTATATCAGAAAATTTATAAATATCAGAGTCTGGAGCATTTCTTTTTATTTTCATTCTTAAATCTCAGAATTTTAGTTACTGATAATCATTTAAATTACTCGCTACACTTCAAACTATAAGTAGATATTTAAAATCTTTTGTATGAGATAAAAAAGCATCAAGTTTAGGAACACAGAAACATAAAAAATTTAAACATTTAAATGTAAAAGAACAACTTATCGACTTGATAGCAATTAATAGAAATATTAACATTAATCACATTTATTTTCTTGCATTATATAAAATACGTTTTAAATACTTTTGTACAATTCACAATATCTTTTAAATGGGTTTTCTCTAAGGCTAATAATTTTTGCTACTTTATAAATGTCTATTTCATGATTTATTTTGCTCATTTAATGTGTATTATGTACTAAAATACACAACATATTCATCTATAAAGTCATCCTTAAAATAGACAATTGTAGAAAACTAAACAAGGGTCTAAAATGATGAATCGTACAAATAGGGAACAGAGTATTAGGAGTAACTAATATATATTCAGCAATATGTAGAAAATGTGTTAGATGAGCTAGAAAAAAAGAATTAAAAAAGTCAGATGTGTTGAACAGATAAAATAAAACTTTTCAAGAAAATATTATTTATTTAAGAAAAAGTACAAAATTGAACTCCTTACGTTACCTTTCGAATAGCAATTTAAATTACAAAAATAAAGTATTACTCCAAGTAAAAAATTATAATTTTGAAATTGTGATATACTTGAATATTTGATATAATAAATCAAATTAAGTATTAAGTAGAAATTAATCTGTCTAACAATTAAAAGTAAACTTTAAAAGTAGATATAAAAGATCTATGGTATGTTGAAAAGGATCATTGACATTCTCTACAAGACTAATCAGTAAATAATTATTGAAACAGATTAATGTATTCATTTTTTAAATACATTTCTGTATGATAAAAATATACATTAATGCGTAAAAAAATCGATTAATAAATTTATAATGAATCTATTCTAATGTATACATTTTTACAATGGAATTATCTTATAGTATTTCAATGGATTGCCTTTAACTAAATATATTGTAGTTTTACCTTTTGTATAATTTTGAATTACTGAAATTTCTTTTAAAATTTTACAACGTTCAAACAATAATAGTTATTATTTAGATTTTTATATACATCATACATACTCACATATTTTTTTCAACTGTTCTCTACGATAGGATGACATGAATCACAAATGAAGAATTGCGGTTCAAAAATACTATATTTCATTGAAAAATGTTCTAAATCTACTGAGAATTCTTTTTACTCTTTACTCACAACGTACAATGATGGAAGATCTCATCATTTGAACTGGAAAATATAGTTTCGTCTCTAATAGATGAAGTTTAGATTTTTTTCCCAAGAAGTATATAGTTATTTCTCAAACCTGTGTAGCTTAAGATATCTGATATTTTCATCAACCTTATCATCAAAAAGAAAATACAATACTGTAGCCAAGTTTAGGAAAGAGAATGAGGAAACATTTTTTAGATACAGAGGAAAAAAGAGAGAGGATAGAACATCGATGAAAGTCATTTCAAATCTAAAGTTAAGCCATTTCATTACTCTGTTTTTTTTAGTTCCTAAGCATTAAAGAACAGCTTCTTCATTTTTTTAAGCAAAAAAACTATATTAGACTGCGAGAAAAGCTCCAGGTGTTCTTGACTTTAAATTTATCATATAACTCCTTTTTCTTGATGAGAGTCACAAACCAAATTAACCTATCCAAATAAGATTTTTATAACAAATCGTTCAAAAATTATTTTTTTTTTATTCCTGGCTGGTTTAAATCACTATAGTTTTTTAAATTATTATACCTTTTTTTACCTTTCAAAATCCAGTTCAATGTTAAATGTATTACACCCTTAAAATTTTTCCTGCAGTGCCGCTTATCTTATAGTATAAAAATGTCAGTCCTAACAGTGAGACTTGATTACTCAATTTTTCTTTCCAAAATAGTCAGAGACAACAGAATGAATGACTCTCACATTGTGAATGCAATTTTTGAATAAGGAAAAGTTTTAGAAAATGGTTGCAAATGCTAAAAGCCCTCTCAGAGTTGGCTTGCGTCCAAAGAGTGAATTAATGTAGAGCTTGAGAGCTGTGATTCTCTTGTAACAAAAGTTCCACTCTTACGCTTTCCTATTCATAGAATTTTCTAAGGCTTTTTTCGAAATAAGAATAAAATTTTTTCGGCCTTTTTAAAACAAAATGAGTGGTAAATGATGCTTTGACACTGACATGATTTTGGTACAAAAAATGAATTCTGTGTAATAAATAGAACAATATGTTACAGAAAAGTGAAGAAAATAAAATGGAATAGTTTATATATATATATATATATATGAGCACAATTCTCGATAGAGAAACCAAATTTTGAAATTACTAGAATCTTAGAATACAAAATCCCATTTTAAAATATCAATGGTGAATATAAAAATAAAAGTAGCAATGTTTTAAAATTATATATACGTATATATATATATACGTATATATAATTTTAAAACGTTGGTTGGTTTTTAACACCACGCAAACACACGCCCGCCCGCATATGAACACGCACGCACAATGTTTGGATTTTTTCAAATATATTGCTTAAAAACTTTATTCTTTATCCATTGAATATTTATTTTCCACTGTTGTTTGAAATAGTGAAAACGAGAAAACACACACACACAGACGTATATATAACTCCAAAATATTAGAATAATGAAGCATAAAGCACGAAATGATTTAAAATTTCAATTTATTTCTGTGGAAATGAGTGCTTAAGAATTTTAAGAGTTACATCGTACATGTACATGTAATATACGTTTACGTACGTAGGGAACGTATATCTAGAAAAAAGTATGACATTCAAAGTTTTTTTCGTTGATTATTTTCAAAGAATTAGAATAATTGTCATAAAGCTTTAAGAGATAAGGAATTCACATTTTTTGTCTGTTTTCAGATCAGAGCTATTTGCCATTGAAAAGAGTCTTAACTATGTTGAAAAACTTACTGAAGCTGATTTTAAAAGCATTTGGATATTGCCTGATAGCCAGGGATGTAGTTATCACGGTATCAATGATACGGAACCTCCAAGATACAGCAGCCTCAACATGTGTAACTACAGTCCAACTAACAGGGCACCCATGTCCAAAAAAGGGCACCGAAGGAATTTTGACACAGGGACCTCTCAGAGTCAACTACGCCAACGCTGATAGTCGTTCTTCTACCCAACATTAAAGGAACTGGAATTAGATAGTGATAGGGAATATCTATCTTAAGGTTGATTGACAAATTATCTGCAAACTTTGAATTTCATATTCAATGGATTCCTCCCCATGTCGGAACTACTGCTAACAAGATAACAAACTCAGTGGCAAAGGCTGCCTCTCTGCACACTCTCCAGTCTGATATGCCTTCTACTTTCAGTGAGCAAAGGGATCTCTGGAGAGTTCCTCCTGAACATGTCTCGTACTCACGAAAGCGCCCTGGCGGTGTCCTACCTTTTGAAGGTCAAAGAGGCCAGCATACTTGCATATCTCGATTTTCTAGCAGACACTTGTAATCTTTCACCTTTGAACAGGGGCTGCAAATTTTTAAGATCTGCACTAAGTGTAATGTTTCTTAGGCATCACCGGAACACATTTTATAGTGTTTAAATTTTAAATGGGACGAGTTGTTCTTAAAAACTGTTCCATTCTTAGATTTTTGGAAGTATATGGACTGAGGAGTTGGTATCGTCTAAGAAAGCCCAATTAGGGATTAGAGAGAACAACCACAAAAATTAGAAAAAATATGCAAAATAAAATTATATAATTCCTTTAAACGAAACAATGTTACGAATAGTTGATATTTAGTTACATCTTCCTCTACCTTAACAACGCCACGTATGCATTATCTATGCACTAATTTTCCTTGCTATCATCTTCGTTGATAGTTACTCAAACTGATTTCACACATTCACTCATTTTTGTCTTTTAGAGTTAAAACCCGAAAAATGTTTCTTCATTGTATTCTACATATGTTCTCAGTGGGGTTTAAATTGGGCAACTGCTCTGCCAAAACAGTAATTTGACTTTATTTTTCTTATAACAAGCAGCAATCACCTCCAAAGTGTGGAAAAATGCAAACGCTTTTGGAAGCTAAAACTAGCCTTAAATAGATCTTCAAATAATGAAATCGTGAATTGTTAGAATATTTCCGAATTCTTTTGATATTATCTTCCTGGTTAAAATATGTAGTTTTTCCAAGTCCTTAGCACTGAAACATCTTCAAATCATAAAGCAGCTATTTGTCTTTTTTTGTTTGCTAGTAAGTATCAGCTTGACCGAGGTGCACGAGATTGAAATTCAAATAAAAGAAACCAAGGTATAACAGTAAATGTTGAGGAATCCAATACTCTCTCTCTCTCTCTTGTTTGGAGCAATTTCAACATGTGAATCTTATACTCCTGTACAAGTTTTCCTCGTGATAAATTTTGGCACTCTGCTTTCTTTTAATATAATTATTCATATGCGGGCACTGTTGGCACGATTATTTTAAAAATTTTGATTTTTGGAATAATTTTTTAACATTTTACTCATAGTCCTTTTGAGAGGAATTCCTTTTTTTCCTGCAGTTGTCAGTTGACTAAGTTCTTCAATGCGTAGAGTAACATTTACAGAGTTTTTAGTATAAATTCCAAGTCTTTCGTAAAGTTCGTTTTTAAACCCTAAGTGAAGCTGACATTTAAATAAATCTTTATACGCGAACTAATTCCTATACGAAGGTACTCCTTACGAAAATTTTACCAACAACGTTAAACGATCTCAAAATCTTACAAATATTCTAATTTATAAATATAACTTCAAAACAATTTTTTTTAAAAGTCAGTTATTTCTGTAGACTTTCGTGAACTGCTTATAGTAAGCATTTTATAAATATTTTCATACATCCCTTACATTTTTTTTATTCACCTTAATACTAAAATACTTTAAACCGAAATATCACACACACACACACACACATATATATATATATATATATATATATGTCGTGTTTTGCGAGTGAACATCAAGACGTTTTATTTTAACTGTCTTTATTCCATGAAATCATGTAGTGATCTGATTTGTAATAGAGAGAGACGGACACGTGTTAAAAATCAGAGTTCGTGGCTACTCAAAAGCCAGATGTCTTCAAGTACACGTCTTATTGAAGAGGTATACTTGAGAATTTAAGCATGACATATAGGTAATAAAAATTAATGGTCGGAGTGGTACATTCTGTTAAAGCCATGTGTTCTTCTTTCCGAACTGGAGAATAAATTTAATATTTAAAGATGTAATGGAAAAATAAAAGTTAGAAGTGGCTAGGGATTTAATTTTAGATCTAATTTAATTATCCTTATATATATATATATATATATATATATATATTTAATATGTATGTGTGTGTATGTATTTTTAGAAATATATATAAATATAACTTTATTTGAAACTTAAGCTATAGAGTAATTAAACTATGTGTAAAGAAGACGTTAAAATATATAGTAATAATTTTTCGAAATTCAAAAATGAATTTCAGAATAATTAATTTCAAATATTCTTTTTAAGTATAAATTTCATCAAAACTGAAAATACTATAATGAAAAGGTAGTGAAATATGTATATTTCTAGCAAATTGAACAAAATAAGAACTAAGGGATTGGAATTTAAATAAATTTTACATTTCATATGCTAATGCAGAGGTTCCAAACTTTTTGACTCATAGACCCCTGCCATGCTTTCGGTTTGGGGTAGACCCCTGCTTACGTAATATTGAATTTGTTAATTAATTAATTATTAACTTAAATTTTAAATCAATTAACACGTGTTAATTTTTAAAATTTAAGTGATACATAAAATAACAGATTAAAAGAAACAAATTTTTATAATGGTAGGATAAATTTGGTGCTTCAATAAATAATTTTCAACATTTGTCATCAATCTTGTCAGGTTTAACCCTAAATTTCCTGGTTAATATTGTCCAGCCGACAACTGCGGTGAAACTCCTCACTAGAAAAGCTATTAAAACTTTCTCCAATACTCCATAACTCGAAAAAACAAACAAACAGGTCTTTAAAGACAAAATGCTGACATCCGTTTCTAAATACTTTAAGATTCCATTACTTCCTATTCGAACAGTTCCTCTTGTAATATGACATTTTTTTTAATGAGACCATAGAATTCATTGACTTCTGTGGTAATTACCAAGTAAATGCATTCTCAAACCTAGTTTCAAATATGAGAATAAAGGAATTAAATATTGAACGTAGGTTAATGTCATTTTCTTGGCAGATTGTCTGTGACCAATCAAAACTAAGAAAGTGACAGTCCTCTGTATTGATAGTTGAAATATAATAGTTCTACATTATACTACTTTAACTTAATTCTGCATGAAATGATGGTCCTTGTTTTAATAAAATTTTTGCCGTCACATAATTAGCCTCATTAAATTAAATAAATAAATGTGTTAAATAGTAAAATCTAATTCCAATTTATTAAATTTTCTTTTAAATTAAAATCACGATCTGGTTTAATAAGAACAACTGCCTCAGACCCCCATTTACACCTCATGGACTCCCAAATTATTTTTTTGCTGTCGTGGACCCCTTGAAGGTCGTCATAGACCCCTGGGGGTCTATATAGACCACTGTGCTAATGCTTTGAGTTTGAAAAGGATTTTACAATTTTAAAGATATTTTAATGTTTTTGTGTGTTTTTAAGCTGATATTTCTTTAAAAATTCTTGTTGTACTATCATAAGCTTTCCTAAATCGAATAACCAAAAGATAAAATAAAAGATTTCTTAAAAGTAGATTATTATCGCATGTAGTTGATTTATCGCTATTTTTCCCAATGTAAACATTAATTCGAGTGTAAATGTTTAAAATACAATTATCAAAA
>BMAO01000303.1:0-64332 GCA_019973975.1 Trichonephila clavata | reverse complement strand
AAAAATCGAATATAAAATTAATGAAACTAAATCGGGATGGCGAGTGAGGTTTTATATCACAGGTGGATGCAACAATGAATATCTGAGTCATAAATTTGTAATTCAACTGGAAAAATTGAGTGAATGAGAGAGAATGATCTGATTAGCAGTTAGAAGTGGCCGGAAAGTTTACTTTCACTATTTCAGAAAGTTATTGACCATTCAGAATTCAAGTCGACTATGTCAAAATGATTCATGAGGAAATATTTTTTTAAAAAAAGATCGAAATTATTCTAAATAGATAAAGATCAATAAGTACTATACCTAATGCTCTTTAAGGAATTGATGCTCTGAAAAACTCTAATATTAGCGTTGCATAAATGAGGAGAATGAGATATCATCTTACCTTTGACAGTGACGTAAAGTTTTAAGGTGTGTTGGCTATGTTAGGTGAAGTCGAACGAAACAGACAACCATAAAGAGTAAGAAACAAATAAAAGTCTATTGCTTCTAAAGTATGAATTTACTGATCTGTATTTAATTTTTTTTCTAGTTACAATGCGGTGCAAATTTATTCATTGCTATTTTGGGCCTGTAGTGAATTTATACAATTAGTTTGTATTAAATATTAAGCTGTACTAATCTTAAAACATAAACTAGAGAATGGCGTTATATATATAATATTATATATTATATATTTTAAATATATATTTATACATCTTGTATTAAAAAGAAGAACTATAAAGTTTAAAGGAAGTCAATTCTAAGGAATGATCCTCAAAGCATTTTCTATTTAGATCAGAGCTTAACATTTGCTAAAGCACGAAATAACATAGATTTTATGATCATGGATCATTTAAATTTCTATCACTTATTTTTGTTTTAGTCTTATCGGATGATGTCAAACTATGCGGATAACATATAAATCAAATTTTTTGCGTGCAAAAATATTTTTATGAATATTATTAAAAACCATTAAAAGTATTAATTTCATCAGAATTTTATCACATGTTTAATTTCATTTAGTATTTTTGAAGATTTATTAGGAGAGTCTCATAATTTTGAGATTGATGTAACGTAACGAAATTATTTGACTTTTTGAAATTGCTGGTTCCCCAAATGTCGTGAACGCCATCTTCTCAACTGTCACTCAATCCTACGGGGGGGAATAGGAATTTGTTATCGGAATGTTAATTACCCCACCAAAAACTTTCCATCCGTTACCTGTCGAAGATTTTCATTGAAATCAAGATATGAATATGCAAGATGAAATTATTGCTGATCACACTATTTAGCAATAACAATCTTCTAGTCTTGCTTGAAGTTTTATGAAAAAATTTTAATTGTGTTATACAATAATTGCAAAAAATAACAAAAGAACGTAAAATTTTTATATTCATGGCATTTTATCTAAGACATCTACAATGCTCTTTCTGTAATGTTGGACCAAAATTTTAGAGAATTTTAAGTTTTTCTAAGGAAGTATGTTTTGTGTAGCAGTAGAGTTGAAAGGTGTTAGCAGGGAAATAAGAAATGCCGAGAAAAGGGAAAAAAGCACTTTATTTATATCAATAATTGTACTAAGTACTCGAATATACCACCACACCAAAAAAAAAGCTTGACAATGCTTATTAAGTGATTGGCGTATTATTTCAAAGATGACAAGTATTTCACGAACACCTGCAGCAGCGACTCAAACGAAGTCCTTCTCAAAGGGGATTGGAGTCTCGCAGATGAATATATTGAGGAATATGCATATGAAACAAAAACAATAGAGGATTTGGGTGAACCGAATGACATAACCACCTCTTCCTATCTTTCGAGAGGTAAAGGTAGAACAGTAGCAATCACTAAAGAATTGCCAAAATGGACTAAATCGTGTGGAAATCAAATGACATTTTGAGTGGCAACCGAAACAATATCAATACATTTTCTAAAATTTGCAATGCGTCCTCCGAAGGAGGAGAAAGTTTCAGTCAATATAGAAATCATTCACAATACCCGTCTACATATCAGCAAAGAGTAAATCCTAAAAATCAAGCGGATGTATAATAATTAGGTTAGAAAAGAAATAATTCGATAAATTAGATACTTCCCCACAAATAAAATCGACTACAGCTGTGACAAATATATTTTTAAGATAGGGTTGGAGTCAATGTACCCAGCTGCAGAAACCAACGACAGAGAAGATAATCAGGTGCATTCAGTTTTGTATTCTCTGAAAATGGAGAAGAAAAATTTTCATGGTAAAATGTTCCACGTGGCATTTTTACTCGAAGTTTACGAACACTGCATGTGCTATTTTTTGTATTATATGCATCATCTCTTTGATTGCGTTTTTTTAATTTCTGGGGGAACTCGTGTACGTTTTAAGCTATCCATATATTCTCTTTCATGACAAGAAAGAAACTTCCCCTACAAAACTAGTGCAGTTTGTGCAATGTATATATTTATTAAAAACATTAAAACCCACATGGAGATTCTTTTTAATCTGGCATTATCAGCCAGAGCTACGGTCGCCAACAAAGGTCTACGAAACACAGGTGATCTATGAAAAAAAATTTATGATCCACAGAACGATTGGGAAATTATTTATATTTTATGAAGATTGAGTTTCAAAACTAATGAGTAATAAAACGTATAATGGAGAATGCACTTTTTTAAGACAATTTTTGCTACTGTTTTTAGAAAAAAAATTTCTGAGTTTAGCAATTTTTACCGGTGTTGCTAGTGACATTTAAAAGGGAGAGTAGTTAGTTTAGTATTTTTTATGTAACTTTGCATTGATAGTTTGTTCTTGCTTTTTGAGGAGTTTCTTTTCCATGACACGGAAATGTAAATAGATACGAAAATAAGTGACAGTATATATATTAGTGGTAACTACTAAATTTATAGATTTAGTAGTTCATGAAGTACTAAAAGCTGGTCACCACTGCTGTAAAGAACATATAATATAATTTTCCTTGCAATTTTCAGATGAACATCTGATTTTTCAGAGATAGTAAATTCGTTCACCAAGTTCTAAATTAACTTTTAAAATGTATATAGTAAAAGAACTTCTACCTTTACTGTCAGCGATACCCACCAATAATTTCATCAACACTTCGAATGCCTTATTATGTTTAGTGGTCTGGTATTTTGGCATTTAATTATACCAAAACATTCTTAACATGACTTTCATACTGATATGCTAAGTGGAATGCGTTTTATTTTTCAATTCCTACTCTATTAGCTCACACTCTCCTTAATATATATATATTGTTCAAATTTTCAATCGTTAATAAAATACTTTCTATTTATCCATTCAAGTTCGAATACATTTTTTAAACTAAAAATGAAAGTCACTTGATGTTAATACAGTTTTTTCAAATATTAATTCATTAATTAAGTTAAAAAATGAATAAATAGTAACAAAAATAGTAGTCCAACACCATATATAGAAAGAGAAATAGCTCGGTGTGTCCCAGTGGCACAACGAATAGCGCGTTGGACTTCTAATGCAGAGGTTGTGGGTTAGAATCCAGCCTGAAACGGCCTAATTTCTGAGAATATGATTTCTTTTTTTACTGTACTATTTTTTTCTAATTTTTTAAATTTA
Organism: Trichonephila clavata; assembly: GCA_019973975.1. NCBI lineage: Eukaryota > Metazoa > Arthropoda > Arachnida > Araneae > Nephilidae > Trichonephila > Trichonephila clavata. The sequence goes on along the minus strand of BMAO01000303.1, from coordinate 60,755 downwards.
ATGAAAGAATAAATAGTAACAAACAAAAAAAAACAATCTAACATTACATATAAAAACGAAAATGGGGGGAAGTTGCACGAAAAATCGTTTTCTATTTTGTCACTTAATAATGGAATTCTGTCTCATATGTATATACATATTTATATTAATTGTAACTACACTCATGCACAAAAAAATTAGCGCACCAAGTAATAATTGCGGAATCGTAAAGAAGCTTGGCATGAAGGTACATGTTCGGGGAGATATGCAAATGATTAGAAAGACAGCGTGATTGTGCCTTACGTATAGCCAGTAGAGGGTGTTTAACGTCGTTCTCGTGGAGTATAAAACAGGTAACCAAGGCTTGTTTAAGTGTGTTGAATCGTTTACAAAGGAAGAGCTGAGGTAGACATGCCATTACGCCGTTTTCGAAGACAATATTAGCAGCTGTCGCAGTTTGTGAGGGGAGAATAATCGGAATGCTGGAAGCTGGGTGGTATCTCATCAATTAGGCCACTTTGATTGTGTTGTGGTGAAGTGTTGGGACCAGTGGATCCGAAAGATGTCATTTACACGAAGACCAGGCTCAGAACGTCTTTGAAAGACCAGTCGTCGAGAAGACCACCACACCGTAAGAAATGCACGGGTACAGCCAACTGCTTCATCGGCCGCCATTTAGGCACATGTGGCACCTTCACTAGGGGCCCCTGTTTCTTCTCGAACCATAAGAAGGCGCCTGGCTGAAAGACATTTGGGATCGCGGCACCCATAACGTGTGCTTCCCTTGACGCCTACTCATCGACGCCTCCTTTTGGAGTATACCGCGCACGAGTAAACTGGACAATAGCGGAATGGAATCAGGTCGGCTTTAGCTACGAATCCAGATTCAATCTCAGCAGTGATGACAATTGTGTTCGTGTGCCTCAATCCTGCCTTTGCTTTACAGCGACACGCCGTTACCACAGCTGGTGTGATGGTATGGGGGTGTCATTGCCTACAATACGCAGTCACCCCTAGTATTGATCCTTGGCACCATGACAGCCCAGCGGTATATCCATGATATCCTGCAACCACATGTGTTGCCACTCACATGCAACGTTTCCCAGTAACCATTTTTCAACAAGATCTTTCTCGGCCTCACACGGCACGGGTGTCACAAGACTATCTTCGCACTGTTATTACCCTTTCTTGACCTACTCTATCCCCAGATTTGTCTCCAATCGAGCATATCTGAGATCCTTTGGGGCAGGGAGTTGGGCCTCCCACGAGTTTGAACGAAACTATAGGCTAGGTTACAGCAAATAGGAAATGAAATGTCTCAAGACATCATACAGAACTTGTATGCCTCAATGCTCGATCGTATCGCATCGTACATTCGCGCTCTTCCATTCTTTTACCTTTTTCTCTGAAATAAATGATCTTGTTTCTTTGATTTTTTAATCATTTACTTATATTAAAGTAGTCATTATGTATGAAAAATTTCGTTTCATTTTGATGACTCCTTCTAGGTGCGTTAATTTTTTTTTCCATGAGTGTATTTAATAAAAATTAACTAAAATAAAATGTTTCTTTGTTGACCGAGGTAGGAATTGACTTAAAACTTCTTTTTTATATTACTTGTATGCTTATTTTCTCAGTATATTGTACCATATCTTTTCATTTTCAACTCAGCACAACCGTAAAAAAATGGTCTCTTTAGTGTATAATACTTTCCTTTAAAGTTAAGTCCCAAGAGTGCAGTGGCACATTACATAAAAGACCCTTTATTACAATATAGCCTTCGATTAGAGGATAACGGAGAATGTGCAACTGAGTATCACTTATACATACTTAAATTGTATTTTAATTATACACTTATATATGAGCATGATTTATGATGAAATACAACGTTCATATTGATTAAATGTTTTAAACCTCAAGAGATAATTATACTGAATACAGCATATAATTTGCACCCTGTTTATAGTGCAATAAATATTATTGTGAGTGTCTCAGAACGAGATTAATTTACGAAAAATGTTTTGTTTTATTTGAGCTATATCCCCCCATGCTCGTGAAAACCCTTCTCCGTCTACATTAATTAGATTGTTTTAATCAATTTGTAATGCGCTCATTATCCCCATGTAACCGAAATTTTATAAAGAAAGGAAATCTTAATAAGTTATGGAGTTCAGTCACGACGAAGGTGAAAACGCAATCCAATTTTATAAATCAGTTTGTCACAAGTTAAAAGCAACTACTTATTAATTCTTGAAAAATGGAGATAAATTATAAAGAAACTGAAAACTGTGTAAATGTAGTTAATTTAAAATAATAATGACAAAAGATTGGAAATATTTCATAATTTAAAGCTACCTAAATGGTGGGTTTTAATTACAATGAAAATTCGAATACTTTTCTGAAATCTTTTTCGAGAACTCACTACTTATAGGAGACAAAAAAAAATTACAGTAAGTATTCAGAAGGAAGAAAATATATAAAAGAAGAGTTTGAACTGTGAGTTAAACCTTTACTCCCCGTACATCTCGCAGGCTGCAAAAAATAAACTTTATTTCGTGAAAAAAGTAAAGAATCCCAACAAATTAAAGGCTTATCACAAGGTGGGCTTTCTAATTATTGTTTAGCTAACTTATATTTGCACTTTTTTAAAACTAATTATATAGACAATACTTTGTTTCATTAATTTTGATATATTTATGATATTATTCTTTTAATAATAGTAACTTTATCTTTTTATAATTATCCTTTTTATAATTTTAATAAGTATTTCAAAACTATTATAGATTTTTATCCAGACTTTCTTAAATTGGTTCAGACAAGCAATAACACTGATCAAACTAAAATATACTATATTTTCAAATATCTCGGCAAAATTGAATCCTAGTACAGGTTCGCATCGTCAGAGCTCAGGTGCCTCACTCTAGAGAGAAAATTGGGCGTCAAAAATACCTGTGGCGATTCGTATCCATCTCTATGGTGCTGCACTAAAAAGAGATACCGTTTTTCGGGGAATGTACTGGGTCCGCAATGGTAAAACACCAATTCGCAGCCCATTAGAAATAAAAAAAATTTCAAATACAATTATTTTTATAAAGGATAATTACCAAGAACTAATATTTATGACAAAAGAGATTATTTTAACTTCCCAATGGAGGATAAAAAATATACACATTAATCAATTTTCAGAGACATTGTAATACATTACCACTCAACATAACCGATTCCCAGTGTTTTATACAAACAAGGAAAAAATGTAAAAAGTATAATCTCATAAAATATACTATTTGGAACAAAAATATTCAATTAAATCAATAAATTTCTCGGTTTTTTTAAAACATTTTTAGGATTTTAGTTATTAGGAACTGCATTCATAGTGCGCGCGCTCGCGTTACGCTGACTGATATGTACATTGGGATCTTGTGACGGATCTATACGCGGCTCTACTAATACCTTCATGACTCTTTTAGGAAAATATTTATTTCAACCAACTTTCACCGAGTAAGTAAGCGTAATTGTGTAAATAAAGTATATTATATAAATTCTGTTTTCACGAGTTTGTGATTTGGCACGTTGGAGTTGACACTTTGGAGTTGGCAAGTTAGAGTTGGCAAGTTAGAGTTGGCAAGTTGGAGTTGGCAAGTTGGAGTTGGCAAGTAGGAGTTAACATAGAGTCTGCGCGTTAGCTGTTAGTTGAAGATTGAAAGAGAGTGGAATTAGTTAGAGGTCTTGGAGTTGTCCAGGAAAAAGATTACAGAGCGTGGATCCAACGACATTGATCAAGCCGAGAGAGATAACCTGCAAGTTTCCAGTGTAGGATCCGATGCATAAAAAGTACAGGTATTGTGAGCTAGATTAAGTAGAAGTTAGCTTATTAGTGTGCGACGTAGTTATATTTGAGCGTATTTAAGCTATCTTAGATTCAGTTGAGGGTCTTCAGTAATATCCCCGTGTTACAGAATCTCACCTTCGCGCTTTACTGTTTAATCACCTACCTTATTTAGATTGTTATTGTGTCTGATTGATATTTGGTAACAATAAATTAATTAGATTGAAATCATGTCTGTGGATCATTCAGTTTCTCCCACACACCTAGCCGGGTTCACAGGTAGACAAGGAAGGTTCAGATGTAAGCAGGAACCAACCGCTTTCACAATCTTATTGTTTAAATTAATTCAAACGAACAAATTAAACATTTCTTTAAATAAATTGCTGATTCATAAAAGACGACTGTAAGAATATAAAATTTCAAAAATTATAAATCCATATGTGTGTTTTATAAAAAAAAAGTAATTTTAATTGAATTAAAAAAATTATTTTTGGAATTTATTATTTTATTTTATTATTAGAAATATATCATTTCTGGGTTTTCTACAAAGTAATTAAATAAAACTTTTCCTTTGCACTATTGGTGGGTTGTGAATTCAGCATTGAAATACATAGTACATCAAAAATATATTCTTTCTTCTACTTCCTTATTAATACTACCAAAATTTTATTTTCAAAACATACTTAATAAGTAACAAAAACTTTTTAATTATGCGTGTTTTAATTCCTTTTTGTTCTATTTTCTATCAAATAATCAAATTATTTTCATGAAGCTAAATATACTTCTACCTACAGAATGCAATTCCAACTAACTCTTATTTTGTTTATAATAAAATACAGAAATTTCTACAATTTTACTGTGATACTTAATAATTAAATTATCGTGAGGAGCACAGGGGTTATCATTAAAAACTTTGAAATTTAAAATTATCAAGATAAATCATACTTTTATTTTGTGATATGTTAGTTGATAGTTATTTTTGTTAAATTTGTGTGTGTTATCTTAATCATATCTTAAATTTATTATGTCATCCACCCCTCAGTTTTTATTTTGTACATTTAACTGAAATTTTATCATAGGTGTGTTCCCCTCATTTTTATAAAATTTTACAACATTTTCTTACAAATATTATATTTAGTACCATGTTGATTCGACATACTTTGTAATAAATTTACGATAGCATTTTTTAATTAAATTTAAGGAGCATTTTTAAAAATATTTTCAGGAAAAGCTAGTTAATTTGACAAAAATATATTATATAGCAAGGGTTAACTCTATCAAATACGTTTTGCAATAATATTACTTTGATTTACTATCACTTTTTTTTACTGAACAGTGGGAATTGGCATTGAATTATTATATGACTTTTTTTCAAAGGGGAAAAAAATCAAAATTCAGTTTGGAAAATTCTAAAATTATTTCTTTTATTCATCAATTCAGAAGATTTAAGTTTCAAATGATTTTTTTCCAAAAATATCTTATCATTCATTTTAATTTATAGTACCATTTATGTCCGTAGCGATAAAGAAAATAAAAGAAACACTACTTCTCCTGACCTCTCTTTAATATCCCAGTGATTCATTTCCATTGTAGAATCATTCAAACAGAAAAAAAGTGCAATCCCTCCCCATCTGCCTCGAATGCTTTGAATAAATCCGCAAAACTTCATTTCCAACTAAAAAAGACACACTTCTTCGTCGTTGTTGATTTACGACTACAGTCCAACATATCTGATGTTCTCGACCAGTCCATGTTCCCGATCTGACATTTGTAATTCCACTTAGTCAAAGAAGATATGTTGTACTTTCTCCTGGAGTCAGATCTTGACGCTTGTTAACTTAACTGTTCCTTCTGCAACACCCTTTTGCGTTATCGATGTTCCAGATCCTAAGAAAGGACTTCAAGACAAACAGCCATTGTCAGTCCTCGTTTAGAAAACTTACATTGGCACTAACCGTATCCCCTCTTTTAACTGGAATCAATGGTTGGAAGGGAGGAAAGTAGCATTTTACGCATGCTTTGTCAGGTTAGAAAAGTGAGCGCATAATTCTGGAGGAGTATTTTTTTCAAATCGCTGTGTTTATTTGTCAGAAACATTCCTTCCAGAACATTACTCAGGATCAGATTTTAATTGCTTGTAACTTATTAAAAGGGAAAGTGTTGCTAAAATAAAACTTTTCAGATAAATGTTTTCCCTCTCGGATTATAATGGGTTTCCATGTACTGATCTTGTCATTCCGAATTGGTAATGGGTTCACTTGTTTTGAATTTCACGCTGAAATATTATAATAACAGAGTGATAATACATTGAATGAAAAGAATAATAAAATCAGTTTTCTAAATTATGATCCCCGAAACTTTCTTCTGACATTTTTAAAAGCCACTAGCTGAATATCTAACAAAAACCAATGAATTTAAAAATACAAATATTACTCAAAATAATGCCAATTTACAATGCGCACAAAAACATATACAAGTAAAAGTATCTAAACATTAATTAAAACCAACTAAAAAAAATGCACAAAATTATTTAAAAAGTAAATAACAGTTTTCTTACGTAATGTCTTATGATTCAACAGTATGCTTAACAATGGATTCAAAAATTTTTTAAAAAAACTAATTTAAGACAAAATTGAATTCATCGAAATACGTTTCCTAATAGTATGCATAGCCGCCCATCCGGTATAGTGGTCAGTGAAGCTGACTGCGGTGCCTTAGGGACTGGGTTCGAATCCCGGAGAAGGCATGGATGTTTGTGTTGTAATCCTTTCTTCTGTCTGTGTTGTATGCCCCCGTGTTATACATTGCGTGGTGCATGGGGTTTATAAATGTTAAAAAAATAGTGTACATAATAAATATTAAATCTTATAAGATTAAAGGAAGGTGTGTTCAGAGTAATCTAAGATTTGTAAGCTAAAAATGCTCAAAATCATAAAAATTATATATATATATATAAGTTCTCCAGCTGTATATGAAACTTTTTGAATATGTATAAGATTTAAGAAATTTTCAATCTTCAACTTTTCCGTTGGAATTAATTTATTATTCATATTAATTATTCGTACAAACAGAATGGTTTACCCAAATAGACAACACACACATACACACTCATATATATGCAAGTATATACATATATATATATATAAATTAAGAGAGAGAGAGAGAGAAAATCAATTTTTTCTTTATTTGCTCTATTTGTTGAGAACTGCTGTATTGATTCAATATATATATATTGCTTTAAACTTAAATAGCAACAGTAGAATTTCTGTAGAATTCTGTCAAACTCTCTTCAAGGTATTCAAAATTACTTTTACTTAACACATTACTTTTATTGATGTTGCCTAAAAGTATTGAAATCTACATTTACGGCTTTCAATATGTAATATGGAAAAAGCAAGAAATATTTTTAAAAGGATGTCGAAGAAATACATTGCAAAATTTCTAATTTGGCGAGTTCTACTTTTTCAAGGCTTTTCGCGAGAGTTTTGTACTAGTCAGTTCATACATTATTAAGTTAACTTATTCATAATAAAAGCATTGTTAACATAGATTTTTATAATATATATTGTTTATATTGAAAAGTATTTAGGTATATTTAATTAGATGTACTATTGAATAAAGGTTTTCTTTAAGGGAAAAAGTAAAACTATCGAAAGTTACTATAGTTCGATGAAGCGAAAAAATAACAGAACGTTTGTCATCGTAAAATCTTTGTTGAGAAAAGCATTGTTGATAACTTTTACAATGTTGATGGATGCTGTCAATGTTGACGTATTTTTCTAACAACATTCAGTGAGATCAAATTATGCGATATAAATATTTTTTTTATTTCTAATGGGGTTGTGGATTGGTATTTACCATTGCAGATCTAGTACATTTCCCGGAAGATGGCATCAACTTTTAGTGAGGCTCCATATAGATGGAATACCAATCACAGCAATGTAATTTCTAAGCGCAGTTTCCTCCTCAGTTGAAAAAAAACTCACCTCTGGCGATGCAAAATGTTTCTAAGAATTTCATTTCAACGAGATAATTCAAGCCAAACAGGCACTCTAGAGACCTTTAACATGCCGCATAATCATACGACGTGAACGCTGTCGATTTTTTGCGACATGAAAATCCTCCGAAATTGACCGGGAAGGTATTCGCAACTTTAGGCATACAGGGCCAGCGACAAGCCAACTACGTCACTTCGCTGGTTGATATACAGCATATACAAACACCAAAATAATATACTGCATATTTATATGCATATTCAATTCTAACTATTCAAACTTACAGATGTAATGTACTTAAAATATGCAGCATGATGCGAAATACATTTGCTTTATTACATACTTATCAAAGAATTAAAACATCGCTTATATGTTGACAAAAATATTCCTAATTTCTTGAAAATGGGAATGCTTTTTTTCTTGCATAACTTTGCTTTGCATTTTTCTTACGTTAAATGAAAATAATTTTATAGCTTTATAATTTATGAGTTTTAAATATTTATGTATACCCTTATAAGCATACAGTACTCTGGCTTCCTGTCTTCAAGCATTAGCGTTTCGAGTGATAGCAACAAAATTTCTTAATATTAGACAATTATAACTAGTATTTTAGCTTCGATTAAACATGAGAGATTTCATTTAATTGAATAATTTAAGATTATTTCTTACAGAGTATAACAGAAATATGTTATCTAATAATATATGTTATCTTCTAATTTGTCACTGAAGAAAATAAACACAAAATATACGCTATTTTTATTAATTTATTTACTTTGGATGAAAAAATGTAAAATACAGATTGTATTCTTATACTGTATACATAAAGATAACACCATTTTTTTTTAAAAATTTTATTGCGCGATTTTAATGTGAGCACCATTAGTCATGCTCAATACTTTAAGTCTATACGAGTAACATCATCTTAGCATCTGCAAAGATAACCATACTTTGTTTTTGACATTACGCTTTCTATCATCATAAATCTTTCATGCTACGCATAAATTGTGCATCTTGAAAATGGACTTCATTTATAGGATCTGGAATTTACGTTGCCCATACATTGCAGATTTATATTCGATAAACTATGTTACATTTTGAGCGTGTTCTTACAGTGAAACCATTTTGAAACGAGAATGTTACAAAACGAGGGCGTTATACCATCTAGTTTGCATTTCATTAAGCAGAAATTTTAATTTTTTCTTTATAGAATAAATTTCCAGTAAATGGAATGGGATATATTCCATTAACTGGAAATATGAGAATTTATAGAAGAGTGAATAAAAATATATGTATAATATGTCTAAAATTTTTATCTAAATGTCATAAATAATGAAAAATAAGTATAGGTTTCAATCATAACATATGGGTCATTGTCAAAGAAATTGAATAATAAGTAACATGAATGCAGTAAAAGATTTAATTTTCCTGTTCTTACGATCTTCAAAATTTAGAAAAAGTTAGAACATTATTGAATAATCCTCAGAGAGAGAATTTGAACTTATACAAACCAAAGACTCGTTATTATACGAGGATTTGGGGGAAGGATAATAAATTATTTATCCCTACTGGTTTAGATTAATATGCATACTATTGTTTTGCTAAAAAAGTTATTTTTTTCATAGTTGTTAAAAAAAATTTTAATTACGTATTGATTTGTATTATGTATTTATTTTATTATTATTTATTTGAGAATTACCTTTCTTTCCTATTTTTAATTATTTATCAAAAAGAGGCTTACAACTGTGGCAGTGGCTCCTATGTAAGCCAGTAACAGCGTCCGGACTGCAATTAACATTTTGGTCTAGTGGTGCGATACGTGCCTACGAATCAAAAGGTACCGAGTTCTATCCTCCTAATTGGTGACCTTGACACTGAACTAAGAAAAAAACGCATCCCCCCTTCGAGTAGGTGACGTTGCGTCATCTACCCACCGCAAGAGCAATCAACAACCATCACAAACACACTTGATGCAGCATCTTAAGCCGTCAAACACACTTGACGCAACAACTCTCACGGTCGCCATAACAATTATATTGTTTGTTCGCTTATCCATCGACTCACTGGTGGAGGAGTAGTGTGGCGGTGGAGGTGGCTCCTATATAAGCCTGGTCTTATATATTTTGGTCTGGTGGTATGTTACGTGCCAACGAATCCATAGGTCACGAGTTATATTCTCTTCACAACTTTAAATCAATTATATTGTTTTTGAAGCTAGTTCTTGGGATAAAAATCGATATAAAATGTACCCAATATGAAATGCGTAACATATTTTGACAGCTCTTACAGACAGGCAGAATCATGCCTCAAGGGGCTTTCAAGTCGCAAGCACGAGTCTTAATGCCCCTGAAGACTCGCCGCGTAGAGGAGCTCATGTACGTTAAAACTGTTGAGGCTCTTAGACTTCCCATTTACATGCTATGGAAATGTGGAGAGTGCATGCCAACTAAGAGGTTTTGTTTGTTTAAAACTGTGAGGCTCTTTCCTGATAGCTCTCGTGTTTCTTTAGAAAGTCAAATCAAAATCGCTTAATATTGTTTCTATATCTGATATGCAATATATTTTGACTAATATCTTTAGATTTATTTCAAACATATATAATTAAAATCCCTAGTTCAAAGAAATTTTGACATTTCAAATAGTTTTATTTTATTATTTTTCAATACTTTACCAGACAAACAAATTCTTTAAATATCAGGAATTAACTAATACGATTGATGGAATCTTTTGTTAAGTATTATTAGAATGTAGTGAAAAGGAAATGTTCTAATGCAATGACACAAACCCCTTATACTCTATTACTATCAAAATAAAAAATATTTAACAATCTGGAGAAAATGGACTTGCAAGCTTTGTTTTTCTTAAAAAGTATTATAAGAATTATATCTGTGCCAGAAAGTGTTAGTATATTTTATAGAAGAGTCAGACGCGTAAAAGCCGACTACAGTCTACCTCGAAATACTTTAACCTGAAATATTATTATTTCCATCAATACATAGAGTGAATATTTTTTACTTCTTGGCCAAAAAAAAAAAATAATAATAAAACTCTTTTCCATCTCCCTCTTTTTTTAAAAAAAAAAAATCTTATGATTCGCCATTCTAAAAATGCATGGAATTTGAAATATAAATTTCTGAAACAATGGAAAAATATTCCATCTTTAAAAATTCCTAGGAGTATAATAGTCATATTTAAAAGCAAATTTTACAATATATACTTTTTTCTTCCATTTCTGTTGGATTTTCTGGTGCATTACATATATTTGAGAAAACCTAGTTTTGAGTTACAATATCAAATTTCTTTTTGAAATTATGTTATTTGATTTATAAGTAAGAACTATTACACCTGTAGTGATTACGGTAGCCAATATTTCCTAATGGGTTGGTGTCAATAAAAAAATTATTTTGGAATGAAAATAATTGATATTAACCAAAAAGCATTCATTTCTTTACCTTTACTTTAATAAAAAGCTGCTTACGTCTTTTCGAGTATAAAATTATTTTTTTATCATTTATACAAACTTGACGAATAAGCTATATAAATGAATTCAAATTTGTTCAGATTTTTTTTTAAAGTTAGTTGTGTGTTTCAGTTTTGACATGGTTTTTGAGAATCATATTTATCAAATACTAAAACTTATGAGAAACAGCATGATGAGATTTAGAGTCTCTTATGAGATTTAAAGTGTCAGAAACATCATATAATTATTTAATTGTATACTTTAAATTAGCGGCATTTTTAGCAGAAAATACAACTAAGACCAATTTTTTTCTGCATTCTATCAGTTTTTACCTTTGATGTGGAGCTTTAGCTTGAATGTCTAATGTTTTTACCTAAATTAATGAGTTATTTCAAAGACATCTAAATTAAATTGAAACGTCAACAATTTAAATTAGATAAGTGTAGTGTGTAAGTTAGACTAGTATTGTACATGTATAATCATTGTTGTTTTATGTATTAAATTCCCTTAAATTTAACTGAAAGCAAAACAATAACCAAGACAATAGCTAGACGTTGCAGGATAGAATAATATATCTACACTAATGCATTTTAGCAAACTCCTAGACTCAGGGCTGATATTTCAAAATTAAGAATAGTTTGTTTTAAGAAGCGAACTTTGTTAAATATTTACCTATATTACTAGACGGAAATAAAACTTAGTAGATAAAATACGGTTAGAAAAATGTGTAAGTAAAAATTGGTGTTCAAATTAATTTGTAAAACTTAAAGTCATTATTAACAAATAAAAAAGTAATCTATACTTACTTCATTATAAAGAAGCAAAACAATTGAAATTACAGAATGGTAATTCAAGAAATAATCTCATAAGTTTATACTTTATTTTTAATGTAAACAATATTTTATACGTAGAAAATATTCAAAAAATGTAAAAAAATGGAAACATATTTGTATTTAAAAAAAGACAGAACACAATGTCAAAAATTATAAGAAACTGCAAGAATCCAATGAAAGTTAACTGATTGCGACATCTATGATAATGTAAACTGCAAACTAACTCAGTGGCGCAACAGCCCATCAGGGCTAAAGCCTACTGAGGCCATCTATGTTTTCATGACCTTGGGAGCTGAGGGGCAACAGCAGATGTTCCGGTCAAGTAATCAGTCTGACGCGAAACTTTAAGTGTTTAGTTCACAAGCAAACTAATAACTTATTTATGGATCAATTCAAAGGATGAAATACTGTGTCAACCTTTTCCTGCCTTTGATTTGAGCCCCGGACCAGTGGGGTGGAAGCGCGATATCTTACGATTAATCCACGGGGATTCATTGATTAAGTAAATAAATAATAAATATCATGATGCAAAGTAATCCAAATACCTATTAAATTTTCTACAAACCAAAAATGCATTTTTAGAATTTGAATTTAAGATAATCATGCTTTCAAACAATACCTTATAATTTTAATTTTAATTTTTATTTTTATCACGATATTTATTAAGAAAATTAAAATTACTTTGCAAATAATAAGGTATAAACATGGCTGTTTCAAAATTAAAGTATAATAATGTAAAAATAAAAGCATCTTTTCTGCAAAAATATCGATATTTAAATAAATATTCATAATATGTAAACTAATATCCAGGTATTCAGAAGTAAGTTGACTATTATTAGTTTTGATTAGGCTTAAATAATAAGAACAAAAAGAATCTTACATAAAATTTCACTATTTGTAATACACGCACACACTTCCTCCCTTCCCCCTCTTTTCATTTCTACCTCTCTCTCTCTCTCTCTCCCTCACACATATTTACACTGCTGTTTGTAAAAAAAATGCAACACCATGAAGGAATCATTAGAATTTAATTTAATTTAATTCTCAAATGACTTGTAGTAGTACAAATAAATGACGAAATTTTCAAAGAAAAAAAAACAATATTAAGAGTCCGAAATCAGTATTTGGTGTAGCCACCACGCGCTGCAATAAGACGATAATCCTTTACCATTCAAACTCCGTAAGTTGTTGGAATTTCTCCTTATTTCGTCGAGGAGGCATACTTAGGTCTCACTAAACGTTCGCCACTAACAAATAATCATTAACTATTTTCAACGTCCCGCCACATCCCTCTGTTTATACGCTTTCAGCATCAGTTCAGAGAGCGCTGCGCACGCCAAACAAGCGCGGTGAAACTTTACTATATTACGTAACATCCTATAATTGATATTTGCTGCAAAGTTCATTTAATTCGGATGATTTCTTCATGGTGTTGCATTTTTTACAAACAGCAGTGTGTACATATATATATTAATACACTTTTGAATCTTTCTTATAAATTAATTTTAGTAACTGATAATTTATTAATACTTTAATCAAAACAATTCAAAGGCTCCAGATTCGTAATTTTAACCAATGATCAAGTAACGAAAAGGCCATCTGAGATGGTACTTCTCCAATCTTGGATAACGTGACAACAGGATTTTTTGAGACTCAATATATTCAACATATACTAACCTGGCTACACAACAGGTCTTTAGTGACATCAGGATTTAAGCCAGTGACACAACCAAAACAGTTTCTTGTATGAGATTACGATCATGATCGCTGGGCTATAGAGGACGAAAATTGCCTTTGAAACATTAAAATTTTGTTACTTAATCTGTAAAAAAATATTTCATAACACAACATGAATTGAAATTAGTTGAGAATTTATTACAAATAGTTAATTTTAAAAAGTATTTAATTTCACAATTACTTTAGATGAGTATCGTTGATAAATGTATTCTCAGAAATAATAGTACACTTTTTTATGGAAGTTTATCTTAAAAGCCAAAACAAAGAAAATTGACTGAGCGTTTATTTCCAAATTTTGCTTCGATACATGCAATATTTTTAAATAATACATTTCTTCCAATGGTTCTCGCAGTTTTAAGCTGTGCAGATTCAACTTTCAGTAGTCTCACGTGAAAAAATGTAAATTTATCTTCCTCTGACTAGGTAATATGTTAGTCTTTTAATTAAGATCACAAATAAGTGACAGTGATATTAGAGTCTAATTATAATCAATTTGTAATTCTAAGAAATACGGTTACACGAAATAACTGGTTGACTTTAAATAAAGCTTCTTGTTGTTGTTGTTTTTTTAATTCTCAAATGAATTAATTCTGGACTGTGAAATACGAATTTGGGGATCATCTTAGTCCACTTGGGAGATCTAGCCTTGTTATTAATTAGTTTAAATAAATCAAGAATTTTTGTGTTAAGCTAAACATTTACAAAAAATATACTTAACAAGTAGTATAGAAAAGAAAATTTATGGTGAATTCCTACTTATAGGTTAAGAAAGAAAATTTTATTTTAGTTAATAAAACTTAATTATTGAATTAATATTTGAAAAAACTGTACCAACATCAAGTATCATCTGTACCAACTACAATTTAAAAAAAATATACTTGAAACTAAATAAAAAATTCTTTAGGAAAGTTACTGGTGGTATCTGTTGATACTAGTTCCAACTTTGTCAAAAAATAACGCAGAATAAATGTAAAATTAAAAAATAAAGTTTATTTAATGAATTCATAGTTTGAAAATCTGTATTAACATCCAGTGTCATCCACTACAAGTTTAAAAAACGTATTTGAACTTCAGTGAATGAATAAAAATATTTCATTAATGGTTGAAAATTGGAACAATATATATATATGTGTGTGTGTGTGTGTGTGGTAATTCCCAGTAATATAATCCTTTTAAATATCTTTTAATTATCTGGTCCATCCCTTCAGGGCCCACATTTTAAAAATAAATTAGCCAGCCGCCTAACGAGAGTATTTTAAACTACATATTGCTACCCACTCAGATCATGTGACTTGAGCCGCTTATAAAAACTGAGATTTCTGGAGACCCGCCCTTTTTCGCTTCTGTATTTGTCTGCTTCAACATGTAGCCGGCTGCAGCTTGGTTTGTGTTTTTGTTGTGTGTGCATGTTTCTTTGTGATTCCGTCTATCTGTGTGTCTTCATGTTCAGTGTACAATAAACAAGAATAAGTAATATCAAGTCTGCCTCCTCAATAATATTGTTTATGCAACCTAAATCGTAAAAAATAGTAATCATATAAAGAAATACCTTTCAACGGCCACGTCTATTTCATATATATATAGGTAGAGGGTGAATTAATAGTAGGAATTGAAAAAAACAGTTATTTTTGTTTAACTATTCAATTTAAAAATTATTAATTCGGTGTTTTATATAAAAATGTGTCGCATTATAAAGGTAACTTTAAGCTCGAGGTAAACATAAAAGGCGATTTTACGGTACCTTACCTGATTGTAATTTTGCTAAATTATTCAGCTATGAACTAGATGTTTAGTTTAACAAGGAAAGATATGATTAATTGATACCATGACTCGAACTCACAACCCCGCCGACCACAAGTTCGTGATCATGACCAATTGGCTACCGCAGTAAAAAAGGAATGCAGGGACCATTAGGGATGGTTGATTTCAGAAAATGTACCAAATTTCAAATAGTGTGTAGAGTTTGGCATTTGCAGCATGTATAAAAAATAGGGGATTCGCTAATTCTAAGAACGATCTTGTCCTTTTTATGATAACTTAAAGATATAAGAAGAAGCAACAGCATGAAAAATCAGCTTCAAGAGCCTTCCTTCTTCTCTGTCAAAAATAAATCAAAATTTTACACTTAATTTCGAAACAACACATTTAATTAATTATCTATGGGACAGTATTAATTTATTTTCTAGAATCTGAGTTGTTCACTTTTTTCGGTGTCACTTTTCACACGATTAATCTTTTTTTTTCTTGTCTCTACCTCAATTTTATGTTAATAATAAAAATGGAATCAAAAACTCGTTTCGAAAAAAAATCTCAACTGATCTGTGAATAAAATGTTCAAATTATAAATTGCGTCAATTATGGAAATGATTTAATTTATAATTGGCCCAGATTTAATTTACTGTCAATAAAACCACTGTCACCTATTATAAATAATGAACGGTTTTTGCAAAGACAGACAGACGATTTCTTCACTTCTCTGAACCGCATTTAGTAATGTCATTATATGCTAAACTAGACATTAAAGTTAAGTTCTTTGCCTATTTGCATGAGCATTTTCAGGAAATAAAGTAGAAAATTGAAGAACAGAAAAGAAGCAGAAAATTGAATAGAAAAAATCGCCCAAAGTTATTTTTATAACTAGATATATTCCCCATTTTTGACGAATATAACTTTCATAGACAGTTTTTTTACTTAATTTCAAACACCACTTTCGAAAGAATCAGTCTTTTTAAAAATCAAATCCTGTTTCAAACTGGAAAGAGTTCATTGAAACAATTGAAGTTTGAAAAGGAAATCGAACACATTAACTAATATTTTTTATTCTACAACTACATTTTTGTAAAATATTTGAGGGTTAAAAACATCACTAATTCAATATTTGACATTCAAAACAATTCCAAAACGTCAGAAACATTTTTGCTATGTCTACGTATTCCCCTTCCGAATTTCAAAGAACTTTATGTGTCTAATTTGATACTAATAATTCATATAGTAATTGTTGTAAGAAGAAATCAAAAATTTATAAAAGCCATTTCGTAAAATTTGAATAACTGGTATTTAATACATTACCTGATAATTCTGGTATAAGGTACTTTTCACAGTGGTCAATATTCTATCAGTACCTTTATGCTTTTAAACGCTTTTTGCTACTTTATTATTTAAATATAGTGGTATAACAGATTTCCTTGCAATGAATGTATTCCCGTGAATATTATTGTAAAAACAATATTTTTACTTCATGTACCATTATGAGATAATTCGTAACTAGATAAAAACCCCATATTCTGCCAATCCGCTCACAAAACATTATATTCATATTATAATATATAAACTTTTATTTTGAAATAAAAAAACAATTATCTCTTAAAACTTTTTGAAAAATTAGTGAAATCCTGGAAGGGATGAGAACTAACCACACAGAAGAAAAAACCCAAAATATAACAATTGTCAAAATTGGGATGCATTTCCAATAACAGAGAAGGGCAGACCTAGAACTATGCCACGTAGAGCTTGTTCTGGACAGAAGATAAGACATGAAACAAGGTATTTTCGATTGGTGAAACGACCTTATTTTTCATTTTTCAGTGCTACGCGTGAAAAACTGATTTTAAACTTCTTACAGATAATATTGTTTCATTACTGTTCTTCAAAGCTCAACATAATATAATAAAATTTTATCTTTCATTTATTGTACTCTTCAAAATATTATAACGTTAAAGGACATGGTTTCACATTCTAAAAAAATTAATTATCTATCATTTGTGAACATTATATGAGTTTGCTATAGAAATATTAGTTGCATAATTTATATGCAAGGCAATCAATTATCTCTAAGTAATCAAGGCAATTCTCTCTCTCTCTCTCTCTCTCTTCCCCTCTCTTCACACATATTTAAATTTAGTTTTCAAACAACAAAAATTCTTGCAGATGGAAGCGAACGTGTTAAAAAGTATGTTGATATCAAGTACGTGAATTTTATAAGCTTTCTTTATTACGTTCATGGACCTTATTCTTAAAAACTGAAATTGTGGTTCAAGAGATTTAGAATTTTTCTACTTTTTTCACATATATATCCAGATAATTTCTATTTCAAACATAAAGCAGATCTGAAAATTTTCAAAACATTTAGTTCATGTTGCTTTCAAAGCAATATTTGAGTCATAGTCACATTTGGTCCCATTATTTGTTATAATGTGTGTTTTTGTTTAAATCAAAAATCAATCGATAAAAATAAAATCTCTATTTTCTAGAAATTTCGGGGCCGATGGTGTCAGTAAAAAAACTCGAATAACTGAATATTTTGACTAGTGTCAATAAAAAAGATTACAATGAGGTTAAAAACACAGAGTTAAGTAAATCAAAAGACGTTTGCATCCATAAAAGTAGTGACATACTTTCAAAAATATTTTTTTTAGTATTAGCTCATGAATATTAACATTTAGTCAATGAAATTGTTGCAACTGATTTGTTAAAGAAATAAATTATCATTATTAATATTAAACTAACCACGACTGAATAATGTTATGAAGCATTCCGGAGTAGCATTAAGTTTTTAAATAATATATCCGATACTTAAAAATTGCTAGTATAACAATTACCTTCAAATTTTTTTGTTAATTATTCAGTTTTTTAATTTTTCTAATCGTTAAGTATATTTTACAATCATGTCCATAAATTAAGGATAATGAAGTTCAGGCAAAGAAAGAGACAGAAGCAAAACAAATTTGACTTATTTGTAAAGTCTATTTATTAAACAAAAGGTAAAGAGTAAAAAAGATGCTATATGTTTGACATAATTAATAAAAATTGCGATTTTTACTCCATGGAGCAAATTTCAAAAAAGAACCTATTTACAAAAAAACTGTATAACATGGTTAGTATGATGGTTAATACGGAGTATGATGCCTCCCGGACGATGCAATACAGGTCTTACAACGCCTACGCATGCTGAGTATCAAATTATCACTCTGATCTTGGGGAGAATATTACACCACTATAAAGCAATGCCCTCCGAAGTTCCGGTAGACAGGTGGGAGGTGGTTGACGGGCTGCAATTCGTTGGCCAAGCATATCCCACACATGCTCTATTGGATTCAAGTCCGGTGAGTATGCTGGCCAATCCATACGGGTGATATCCTCCGATTGAAGGCATTCGTCTACAATGTTTGCACGGTGAATACGGGAGTTGTCATCCATAAACAGAAATTCAGCGCCCATGGCACCCCGAAACAAACTTACATGTTGTTCCAGAATGACATCCCGATAGATGTGGCCTGTCATCGTTACACTCTGAACATGCAGGTCAGTTCTGAAACCAAGAATAATTCCTCCCCAAACGAGCCATCCTGCACCACCGTAACGGTGTCGTTTAATGGTGTTCTCTTGGTGGTAACGGGTACCTGGCGCTCTCCATATGAAAGTTCGGCGAGAATCAGACTGCAAACTAAACCTAGACTCGTCGGAAAACATCCCACAAAACCACTGTTGCGGTGTCCACAATGCATGCTCTGTACTCCAGGTTAATCGCAGGTGACAGTGAGTTGCGGTAAGGGGAACACATCTGACAGGCCTACGAGCATATAGATCAATGTGTCCTAAGCGTCTGTACACGGTCTGATTGAAACTGTTGTACCGGTAGCTGAAGAGAGCTGACGAGATAAGTCTGATGCTGTGCTCCGTCTGTCTCTTTTGGCAATAACTGTCAAATACCGGTCCTCATTCGGCGTTGTAACTCGGGTGCGACCTGTGCTGTAACATCTACTCACATTACCATAATCTTGGAATCGTTGCCAAAGCCCGGAGATGACGCTCTGGTTGATTCCAAGTTCCTCGGATACTTCCAGCTCGGATACGTCCACATTCCAGTCGTCCGATAATTCTACCACATAAAAAATGATCCAAATGATTCCTTTGTGCCATAACTATGGGGTTATTGCACTGAAAGGCTTTTAAAGCACTTGTGAACAATTTTACTACCATTCCTTATATACCCCTCTCTTACACTCTCGTCATTGTGACGAACTATCCGCGCCATCTGGTGGTTTCCTGTAATTTGTATATTCTTCTTCAAGATATGTGTGATAATTCTATAGGTGAAATTTTTATTTTAGAGTTCAATTTCTGTGTGATTCTGAATTATCCTTAATTTATGGACATGAGTGTATTAAGTTGTCATCGTAACATAGCAAACAAAATTAAAAGTGCTTAAGTAGGTAAATTTTCTAATTTTGAAAGATTTATTTTTACTTTCAACTTTACATCTATTTACTTAATTCATCTATATATAATATATAAAAAAAAAAAAATAATATATATTATATATATATATAAAGGGATGTTTGTATATATGACCTCGCCTCACTCCAACACCGTTCAACCGAACACAATGAAAATTGGCATGTATATGTGTTTTTTATGGTGAAGGTTTTTGTGCTATTCTCTTTGTTGCAGCTCTCCACCTGGTGGACTCACAGCATATCAACTTCTACACCGTTCAATGAATTGCCAAGTTGTCAACATGGTCGCAAAAATGATGCCCACTTGGCTCTATCACCAACATTTCGTTATGTTTCCATTGAATCGCCATTATAATGTAAGGAACGGCGTTGCTTGCGAATATTACAATTTTAACATAGAATAAATAGAACAGAATGTAATATCAACGTATTACACGTCAAAATATAAATTATTTACTCCATTTTAAGCGTTCATTACACAAAATTTTTAACATTGTATTACTTTTGCTGAGCAGAGATCAGCTTAGGAAGGTGTTTTAAAAAATAGACCCCCAAGAGAGTTACGATGCGTTATAAATTTCTTAAAAAAATCCTCTTTATCAGCTTTATAGATCTACAGACTTAAAATTTAACAAATATGGGTTTTTTTTGTTCAGCTGAGATATACAAAGAGCTTCTTTTATTTTGCAATTCACGTAAATTTAACTCATTAAAAACTTCCTTACCCTTCAATCTGTATTATTTAATTTTTCAATTCACCCGTGCGAAGAACGGATAAACAGCGAGTAAAATATATTTTAGGCTAAAAAGTCCCATACGTGATATTATTGCTTAACTTTAAAATCCTTCTTCTGTTACTAGTTTCTTAATATTTGATATGCAAACCCATTTTCTTTAATTATGAATTACAAAAAGTTTCGAAGGGAGTACAAATTATTTTCAATATTCCCTTGATAATAATTAAAGAAAGAAATCTTCAATTTATTGGACCCTGTTGCCGGAACGATGTTATCAGTCAACAATTCAAACAACTCAAGGCTCTAATATTACTTCGAATTTAAAACTTATCCCATATGACTAATTACTTAATTATTATTTAAATCCATCTAATATTTAATGAAGTTCAAAAAGATTTTTCACAATTTAATAAATTATTCAGAACCTAAAAAAAAATTAGGTGAACTAGTTGCTTTAAAATAAAATAAATCAAATATTTTTTTTTAAAAATCGGAATTGGTTTTTGAATTGCTTCCGTTAGTAATATCTACCCCACCTTTCCACTTTGCGCGTTTAAATAAAGTGCTGCATTAATTGGTCCAAATGTATCACGCGGAAGGGAAAATAATGCCTCTTTTCTATCCCCTATGAATACGTGCCTCCTGTGCTAATAACGCAGTTTCCAACTCGGCTATTAATTTTGAGTGATGTTATACAGGTGTTTAAGCAAAGCTTTTCAGGCAAATTGCTTCTCCTTATGTCCATTTAAAATGCAACAACCGCGATACGTGTAGGTTTTCCTACTTCTAAAACAGAGTGAGGTAATATCGTAAGTTAATTATTCATGAGTATTGTTTTATAACGAGAATTATGTAGTTTCTCTTGCAAAAATTAGCTAGTATAAATATATTCCATTTAAGAAGAGGAATGATTAGTTCTACTCCACAGAAGGAAAAATATTTATAGTTTTGAATACTTATTTGTGAATAATATCGGTTGATTACTTATAAGTGAATAATATCGGTTGTAATAAACGATTTTTTATTATTTTTTTACACATTTTTGAAAAGAAAAAAATTTTATTTAAGGTATACTACTTTCGACAACTTTTTTTTAAAAAAAATGGAGATATGGATATTTTTGGGTTGTTTTTAGATTTGTTTAGTAAATTTTAAGAAAACTATATTAAAATTAAGAAGATAAAAATAAATTATTATAACTAAAATGGGAAAAAATGGGTAAAAATTGACAAAAAATAACATAAAGGTGGCTTATTTTGTACCGAAGGTTTATGAACAAATTTTCAATTCTGATGTGTTGCTATGTTATTCATTTTTGAAATGACCTTCAGGATAACAGATATTTTCATTTTTACAAAAACTAGAGCACTTTATCTCAGTTATTATATGAAATTGCTTAAAAAAAACAGTGATTATATTAACATAATGGACTGTAAATTTTGTAATAAAACAGTGATTGATAACTCTGAAAGGTAAAACACTTCTACTCTTATACAGAACATACACAACAAAATTCAATTAATTATTTTGAAAACTTTTTTAGCAATTGCTGGTCTGGTTTGAGCATTTTCGAGAAAAAAAAACATTTTTCAATTAAAACGCGTTTTAAAGTATGACAAATTGTTTAAAGTAAAGGCATCAGCTTTTACTAAAACACTTGTAGTTTTTGTTCTAGTAAACGGAAAATAATAAACTTGGTATTGTTATAAAGCTAATAAGATGGCTAAAAATAAAATCATAAAAAATTTGCCAATTTTGTCAAAATTCACGATTTTATTGCATTCGGATACCTTAATGGATTAGTTATTTAGCATTTTTTCACTAAAGCTTAAATGGTTTAATTGATAGATTGGTTTTCTTTAAAAAAAAATTATGGAATAATTTATCGAATTATTCTAACTTAATCGTGATTCAATTGATTTCTCCTCTCCCCCCCCCCCTAAAAAGGATTTTTGTTTGCATATTTTAAGATGTGCATGAGATGAAGGGGAAACAACTTAACAAGATCCTCAATTTCAAAACTTACACAAACAACCACATGTTAACTCTTCAAACACAATTAAATTCTAGCACGCAACAATCTCCACTGCACTATCCAAAGGTTTTGGGTGGAATAAGTTTAAATTTACAATTCACCAAATTCTAACTTAACATCATATATTATTTTCCAGACAAAACTGCAATGACTCCACAGATTTTTTTTTAAGAAAAAATTTATCATTGAAAATAAGGTTTTATTGTTAAATACTAGTACACACTTTCCTGTAAACATATTTTTTTATTTAGAGTATTTGGAATATATAGCCATTTTATTGTAGGTTCAAACGTTCTCAATGAGCTCGTTAGGAGTAAGTTATTATGAGCACTTTAAATAAATTTTTAAGCACTATATAATTTTCCATTTACGAATATAAGCCATAAATTAGCCGTTTTAAAAAATTACTTAATTTAAGTTAAATTACATCAGTAATTCTGACCACTGTTCTGTTTTTAGATCGGAACTCATTGCTATCAATGGTGCCCTCGATCATGCTCTCAACTCTAATAAGACAGTATTTGGATCCTGACAGATAATAGGGAACTCCATCCAATATTTGAAGAATTGGCCAAAGATTACGGACAGTACAGGTCAAGATATTATTTCCAAATTAGCTAGACTTGGTCAAAGGAAACAAGTGTGTCTCCAGTGGATATCGTTGCATGTGGGTGTGCCTGGGAACGAGGCAGCTAATGAGCTGGCTGGTAGGGGTTGTGATTTTCTTAACCCCAGTTCCTCTGTCTTGAGCCATTCTGAAATTTTTTCCCTCCACAAATCTAAAATGAATCTGATGTGGCTAAGCCCTCTTGCTCACCACTGGTACGCAACAAAGTGTTCTGGTCTATCTCTACAGTGCAAGAGTTCCAGGGTTCTTCAGACAACCTTGACGTGCTTTAGAAGCGATCACCTGCGTGGTATGACCTTTGTGCAAAGGTTAAAGTCTTTCTCTACCTATCCTCTCTCCTTTCTCATCTTCTGGACTGCTGGGGCATTTCTGTGGGAACGGTTGTTTGGAGATCAAGACCTGGTTTGTGACATGATATTCTTATATGGAAAGGTCGAATAAATTTGGTGTAGTCCATTTGACCTTTCTTGCTCCAAGGGGATTTGAAACAACAGCAACTTAATTTTGTATTTGTAAGAAAAATAACTTACATAATAAATTTATATCAAAGCTAATAATATCATATTCTTGTATTTTAAAACTACTTTGATCTGAAAAATAATGATTTTACTCAGACAAATATTTAATATATTAAGAGTTTTTGGATGACATATAGTTTCATAGCAAAGTATGTTAAAATCATCAACACTTGTTTACTTCAATTGTTATTTTCTTTTTGTTTTAAATTCTTGCAAAAAATTACTTGCCAATTATTTTTTTTTAAAATTCAAAATGAAACAACGTAAATTTATGCATTATGCTTAGGTATAAAAATATCAAAGGATAGTTATGTATAATTTTACATTAATATACCAGTCTTGTCCAAATTAAATATACTGAATCTATGGGATTTTAAACCGTTTTAGAATTAATTGAGACTTATGTCATCGTAAATATTACAAAGAAAATGTTTCATAAGTAAATTTAATTTTCGTGATAACATCGGGCATTACATGCAAGGATTCATGACAAAAATTTACAGGGACAATAATATTTTATTCTTAGAACATTTGAAATGTAAATGCCTTAACAAATGTATCAAAAAATTATAACTATCAAACTATATTATTTTACTTCATTGTTTTTAAGAAAAATGCACAGAATTTTAACTCTGTCATGATAAATTTTACTTTCATAAATATTCGTGTTTACTTTGTTTTGTAATAACTGCCATTCGATTCACGATGCAAATAATACACTTAAGTATAGATATAATATTTAATCTAATTAAAAAGAAATAATAAATCAAACCACACGTTCACTTAAAATTTTTAGATGCTGTTAAGTACAAAATATATATGTACTTAATTTTCCATCTTAAGAAAATATTATGTTGTATATTCTGGGAATTTGTTATTAGATTTATTTAACACTCAACTTGACACATTTTAAAACAATTATTTCAATACTATTCAGAATGTTATATATATTAATTTGCTGCTTTATTAATCATACAATTCATGATCTATATAATTAACTTAATACAAAAATTATATAAATCTAAGTTCAATAATAATCACAGTTACTTTAGGTAACATCAATATTTACAATAATTTCATTACAAATAGCACGATACATATTTTAGAGTTTCACAAATTTTGAAATTAAATATTGATTTTTTTTAAAAAATTGTGTTTAAATAATTTTAAATCCTTAATACTTCTAAAATATTTATTTATTTATCCAACGCCCATGCTTGGCTTCTTGACCATTTGAAGCCGAGCCTCCCAATATTGACTGACGAAGCGTCGTCAGTCGGGTATTTCCAAAATAAAGTATTTATATTATAAGGGCAAAAATGTACTTTCTTATTATATTTATTTTACCACATTTTTTTTAAAATTATTTGCACATTTTTTATGTTGGATTGAACAAGTCATCCAAATGTTATAACTTATTATAATAATTTGTTTTCACGTTTTCATATAAATAATTTATTGTAATTGTCTAAAAATGAAAATGTGATAAGATGAGATAAAATTGCAGGAAATGCAATTATAAAAGTTTAGCACTTGTAGTTTTTTTTTAAAAAGCGTATAATTTAATACATTGCATAATAGTACATTATATTTTCTGATTGTTGAAATAGAAGTTCCTAGATATTTTATCTCCCCCTCTTTTGTATTAAAACAAATGAACTTTGAAAGTTCTATTCTATATATTAAAGAATATACATAATCTTTATCATAATTTTTATAGTCTTTTAAGAATGTGCTCTTGAAATTTTCCTTTCTTTTTTTAATGAAAAAAAGAACGGGAAAATCTTTAGAAAATTTAAGTGTAATGACATTAATACCAACGTGAACTCTCTATTTGTAACCTGCAATTCATAATTTAAATCAATTTAGAAGTTTCTGTTTCTTATTGTAAGGATTTTAATCTTCATTAAGAGACATTTTAACTCGTTAACATTTTACTAAAAAATAAGTTTTAACAAACAAAATACGATTCGTCAATTTAAAGAAATCTTCTCAGTTTAATTTTTCATATCAAATATATATGTATAACCGTTAAAACTAATGCAAACATTAAATAACTATTTTTAATTCGTTCATTTATTATGAAAAACAAATCTTCATTTAAATACGATTTCATCTAAATTAAATAGAAACTTATGTTTCTTTATGTTACATCTCAATATCAAATATAGCCAGTTTTAACTAAATTTAATCTCCTTAAAATAAATATGATAAATACACAATGAAATATTTATTAAATAATAAAGATGGAAACGAGAAAAATGTATATAAATACTCTAAAATTAATTTTTACTTCGGTACATTAGAATAATCAGAAAAATGGAATCTTCAAGTACCTCTATCGAAATTTGAATGGGTATTTCATTTCATCTCGATTATTCTCTATGTTCTAAGCCACCTTACTATTTTACGAATTAAAAGTTTTAACTAGCCAATATCGTGAAATAAATGTATAAATTAAAATTTATATAAATTCTTTAACCTCTTTATCTATATATATAAAGGAGAAAAGCGACTGACTGACTGACTAATCACGATATCTCCGGAACTATTCAACCTACAGACTTGAAATTTGGTAGACATGTTCCTTTCATGGAACATGTCTACCAAATTTCAAGATCCTCTAAGAACAGGCGAAATTCGAATCGGAAGGGACATTGAGAGGGTTAAGGGACTTTCTAAATAATCGTTTCCATTTTTAAACTACTCGACGTACAATCTTGAAATTAGGTAAGTAGATTCCTTTCATAGAGGAGAGATCCGCTACAAAATGAGTTTGATGAAAATTGCCCCTCCCCCAAGTGGCGTTGCGGGGGGTTAAGGGGAGATATAAATAATTATTCCGAATTTTAAACTATTAGATGCACAGTCTTGAAATTTGGTAAGCAGATTCCTCTCATAGAATAGAGGTACGTTACAAAATGGATTTCGTGAAAATCGCCCCCCCCAAGTGGCTTAAGATATGCTCATAGAGAAAAAATACGCAGTGTCAAATAATACGTTTTTTCTTGAGTATTGTACTATATTAAAAGGGATGCTCAATTTATTCAATTAGTACGCATTTAAGAAAAAAAATGCAAATACAAATATATATCATTTTTTTTATCTTGAAAAGTATTCTGTCAAAGTCAATAACTATCTTAAGACAAATACAAATAAAAAAAAACATCACAAAAATTTACATATTTTAGTTATTTTAACCCTTAATTTAAGTAAGTTTAAAAAAGTTATTTGTGTGTGTGTTACTTAAGATAAAAATAACTTATAGGTAATATAAGCAATGGTTACAATAATGGTGTACATTTAATGGAAATAATCGATAAATGTGTGGCCTTGAAAATAGTAAAAAAAGACTTAATACTTTCGGAAATAAAACTTTATTAGTAACTTAGCAATGATGTTAGATCAATTTCTTTTACAGATCAATTAGAAAGTATGATATTTTGTCTGGTATGATGAAAAATAGAAAATTTTGATCATCAGATAATTTCTCTTAATATGCTCTACAAAAATAACATTTGAGATTAATTTTTTTAATTCACATGTCCATTATTTAATCTTGATTTCTTACTCCATGTTTTTATTACTGTGGATTAAAAGTTTTCTTATATACTTTAAGTGCACGCGCGCACAAAATGGTTATTAATTTAATATGTACCTAATTATTGAAAAGTGTTTATTATCTGTATGAATTAATATTCGAGTTTTCAATAAAAGTGACACTTAATATTATTCTTTTAGAAGCTATGTGACCTTAAATGAAGTGATTCGGAGTCTTGACAAATTTTACTGTCATCTAATAATCTGTACGAAATCAAATTGAAATCGATATATTCAAATTGTAATTTTTTTTAAAAAATCATTTAAAATAGTTTTAGAAATACTTTTTATATATTATATAAGCACAAAATCAATCATTTAAATATACAAAAATTTAATTATAATAAAATATATATATATATATGTTAATAATATATTTAACATATTTTTAGTTTTCACTTAAAAATTATTGGGAATTTTTATATTCTTATTTTTTAATGATCGATTTTTATACATATTTTAAAATTACTTATACAGTAGTGCATTTAATCTTACAAACGTATACTATTTCTTGAGATCTCAGCATAATGAGTATTTTTATAAATATTTTCTGTGTATGTCTACGTTGTGTAAAAAATCATACTTAGAAATCAGCTTTCTATACAGTGGCATTAATTTTTTCCCAAAATTTCAGCTTAAGACGATATGGTACCCTAAAAATCATCAACTTGTCGAAATTTTTTATTGGCTTATTTTATATCTCGAATCTTTATAAATATGTCTGCAAACTTTCAAAGCTTTACCTGCATTTTTGATCAACTTATGGAGCAATATTTGATGCTGGACAGCAACTACCACGCCCACATTTCCGAGTATCTGCAAGAAAAGAGCCTGATAAAAAATGAGTTAATTATTTTTCTACTACACATCAATGAGATTGACATTATATATGCAGTTACAAATAATTTCAAGAAAGAATTGTGCAACTCATGCAAAATTTCAAGTTTGTGAATTGTTTATTGAAGAGCAAATGGATTTGGTCAAGATTTAAAAGTTGTGCGTGCTTTTAATGATATTATTATGAATGAAATTAAAACTTCAAAACAGATTCTCCCAAAACACAAATACTAAATCTCATTTTCATAACTCAGATAATTAAAAATCTAATTCGCAAGAATAGAAAAACTCTCCCATTTTATATATTTATTTTTGGTGATATACATATATCCCATGTGCGCGAAGTTCAACTTCTATTATTAAAATATTTTAAGATATTTATTTAAGCAAATACACAGATGCAGTTCTTAGATTTTGATATATTTTACCTATAAATTGTTATTTGATTTTGCTTTCATTCGTGTACAATATTTAACATGCGAAGACTTTTAAAATCATGGAAATAAAAAATAAAGGGATAAACATCTTTGTACATGTTGTGCTCTGAGGATAGAACTAGCTATGAAGTGTGTGTATTTATTTTTTTTTAATTATTAAGATAAAGTTTTATGAAATATTTCATTCGTTTTCTTCTATATATTCGTTATGGCACTATACTGTTTAATTGTTCTACATTCGTGCAATTTTTTATGGTAAGCAGTTTTAAATAAGCTAATAAACATTTCATATAAGTTTCAGATTATTCGATGAATATTATATCATGCTATTCATGGAATGAAAACTTCAAACTCATATTTCTCCATGTTTTCTTCTTTTTGTACATATACCGTTATTCAAAACGCTAAGGCTTTCTTGATAGTTGAAGTATGAGTTTGAACTTTTTTATACTTGTTTTGAAATGTGCGTTTTGTAAAACTGTGCATGGAATTAGATCTTAGATCTGTTTAGTGCTTTTCCTAAAAAACTTTCAAAATCAAAATTAATGTTTTTTTGTGATTTTTTGGAGGTTTAGCTATAAAAAAAATTAATAAAAAGGGAAAGAGCAGCAGCAGAAAATACCCCACGCACATTTTTACGTAGTATACTATAAGGTACTTGGAAAAAAAATGTTGAAAGAAAATAAACATTTAAAAAAGCCTTAGAATTTTAAAAAATGTTTTAAAAAGTTCAAAAAATTTAGATTTTACAAACATTTTGAAACAAATTAAAATTTTTTGTACGAAATTATTATTAACTATCCTTTATAAAATACAATTAAAACCAAATATCAAATATTAAAAATAATAAAAATTGTGAAGATGGTACCATATCGCCTTAAAATATAAAAAATAGTTTTCATTATGTAATTTATATATATATATATTTAATTCTATGTATTTCCTTCGATAGTTTAATATTTTGGAAACACTGTATGGACCAATTTCTCATAAATTTCATGAAGAATTGCAAGATTAAAATAAAATCTGATTGAAAGAAAGTGCATTTAATGTTAATCAAGGATGAACCTAAATTTAATTTTATAAGGAAATATGTCATCTTTTTTTAGTAGCATTGAAACAAATAAACTTATCAAACATTTAATATTGAAAATCACGTGAAATGATTAGAATTACATTGGTTACCTTCGATAACTGCAACTTCCTGATCAACTTCAGTTTCCTCATTTTGGTAAAGATGTACTGTGAAAGAAATTCCTCGTCATTTTTGTTTAAAATGAAAGCTATCTTTTAGAATAATTTCTCCTTTGATCTTCTTTCCTCCACGGTGATATTTGTTTTAATAAGCAAATAAGTTTATCGGTGGCCTTTGTAGTTAGTTTTTGTAATGTGAAAGCTTAGTTCTCTCTTTCACAAAAGGCGTAAAGTTTATAGAAGTCGTTTAAATGTAAATTTAGTTCTTTTATCTTTGTCAATTTCAAAATCCTTTATTCTAAGAAAAGAAGTATGAGTTGTGTAAAAAAAGAAACGTTTACCTATACGGAGAACATGGAAGAGCTCTAATAAAATGATATAGAAAAATTAAAAGCACTCTTGAAATCATTCAGTTTTTAATAAAGTTGTTTTAAATAAATTTAAACTTATTGGATGTTTTATAAGATCCAAGCATTTGCTTTTAAATTGTCTTTTAACTTTTTACTAAGTGATGAAGACAAGTATTAAATATCCATTTAATTCCTCTATAAAAACATAATAATCTTATTTATAGAACTAAGCATTTACTGCCTCAAAGATTATTTCTAAATAAACAATGACTTTGGTTTTAAGGAGTTTGTTGTAGATCTTTTTTTTTATCCTATTACATTTTAGGAATCTGCGCACTATCAGATACAACAATGCTACTTGACCAAAACCGTGACACGATGTAGCAGATTATAGAACTAAATTTGTAGTTTATGATCAATAACAAAAGCAATAGAATTAAAACTTCTACCAATACATAAATTAATTCATTCAATGTTTGTAAAAAAATTGCAATACTTTCTATTAGCCACTTTGTTGAATTATACCCATTATATCATTTTTCACTGATATTAACTAATGTATCATTGAACTTGAATGCATCGTATTTTGTACAGCGCTAAAGCGTCAGATTTAGCCCTTATTATTCGCATCCTCAAATTAGCGTCTAAAATTAACAGAAAATAAAATACTTATTGCAAATATAGAAACGTTACTTTAAATGTCACCTTTAAGGGAGCAATGAATGAGGTCAACGGCATTTAAATGCCATTTCAGGCATACTTTAGATGGTTGTGTGTTGAAAAGTTCCATCAAAAAATTAAAATGCTGAATTTGATCTTTTCCCGTTTATCTGTTAGGTGCTCCGTTTTCCAAATTGTGTGATGTTCTTTATTTGGAACAAAAAAATACCCCAGTCACACCTCATTCGGAGGCCACAGTTGCCTTGTGTTCATAGTTGAGAACCCATGGCTGGCAGGTCATGAGCTTGTGCTTAGTGCAACTGAAAAGTCACCTTGTAGAAGAGCTGACGAACGGTAAATCTTTTGAGGCTTGGTCCTCCCATTGGTGCAGAATTTCGAAAAGAGGGGTGACAGTTCTGGTGTTGCCCACGTCACTTGACAATATTTAAAAATTGCGATGTTAGTGTTTCTTAATAAAAAAAATGTGACGTTAAAAAACACACACATCTCATCTGCTGTGGGTTTGTTACTATGTTTCTCAACTACTAGCCCTTTTTCAAATCGTTTTAAAAATATATTATTGCATTTTACAGTAATTATGCCTATTTTGCATTAAAAATTCATAAAAAAGGTATTTGAAATATTAATTTTATATTTTCTTTATGAACAAATAGATACAAAAAATAGATCACACGCAAGCTGAAAAATCTAGAGAAATAATTTACATATGAAACATTGTGTAATCTTTCAATATTACCTCATTTCAGAAAATCCAAAAGCAGAAACTATGTTTTTATATGGCTTCAAGATAAGATTTCGAGAAGCGCCGCTTCCATTCTATTTTCGTCTGAATTTCACTGAGTGGCTGTGATGGAATATCTGTCCAAGCAACTCAGTATATTTCTCTCCCAATGCTTTTACCCACATCAACAGAAACAAAAGAAAGCAAAATTTCACGGGAGTTACAGAATATGGGTTTTGATATATATGGACGTATAGGATCTGTAAGCCCAAATGCTTTTTGTGCGTCAAAAATATCTTAGATATAATGCATTACTTTATGAAACTAAAGAACAAAAAAAGAGTCGTTACATTTTTACAAAAATGGAAATTATTTCACCATGTATGTAGATTCATTAATGCTAACTTTTTTTGTAAAATAAACTTAATTTACTTCATAATTTATTTATATTTTTTAAATTAAATGAAATTTAGAATGATACGAATTACTTTACACTTATTCTAAAAAATAATAGTCTATTAGATACAACATTATTTTACTATTTCTTTAAAGGTGTATGTAAGAAACTGCTGCAATATTATACCTGTATTAAAAAATTGCATCTATCGAGCATCATGTTTTCATGGGAATATGCAATATATATATATATATATTATATATATATATGTGTGTGTGTGTGTGTGTGTGTGTGTGTGTGTGTGTGTGTGTGTGTGTGTGTGTGTGTGTGTGTGTGTGTGTGTGTGTGTGTGTGTGTGTCCATTTACTTTCAGGCAATAGTAATCAAAATCACAATATTTTTTCATACAACGGAAATTTTTTATTATGTTCTTACTGTATTAAAGTAAAACCAACTAATTAAAGTTTTTATCTGTCAATTTCTTTATTATTTTTAATCAACTATTTCCCTGAGTTTAAGAAATGGCTGAAAATACAATCAAGTTAAAAAAATTATTATGCAGTCGGACCTCTGTTTTACGAAATTTTTCCTGGAAATAACATTTTGCGATTTTTTTTATTTTGGTAAAATAACCTTCAAATAGCGAAGCACATTTTCTATACAACGAACCTCATATGGATTTTTTTCTCTCCCCATTTTTAAAATATTTCTGTGCGTTTCAAATTACTCTATTTTGAGGCATTTTGTGGTAATCAGTGACCTTGAATTGGTTTAACCAGGTGCATAACTCACAGAGAGCAATAAAATTGCTGTAATTCTAAGTGTTTTAGCCAGGAAGTGCAACCTTTACTCTACCCCTCCCCCTCCCCACACTGTCATCTAGAAAGTCTGACATCCTATTTCCCCTTCCATCAATAAACTTTTATTTGGTAAAATGATAAAATCATTTGATAGAATTCTACGTGGATTACAATGGGAAGAAAATACGTCTGTAGGAGTTTTTGCGGGATTGCAAAAAAGGAAGGCTATTATATGAGAGGAAATATTTTTTAAAAAAATTAAAAAATCAATAGACTTTATCAATAACTAAGTTTAAAGGTACACGTGGTAGTGTATGCTTAAAATTACTGGTTCTAAGAAGAAATATGTTTAAAATTACTTGTAGACGTACAATGAGAAAACGTGATTAAAATTTACTAATTTTAATACAAGAATACTTTTTTCAAATTGAAAATACAATGTATTCCTAGAAAATGTTTTTGAAGTGATAACTTCTTTAGGCTCGTTTTTCTAAAGAGTGAATCTAAATTAAGTACCAGTTTTGGCTGCATTACGCTCAATCGATTTTACTCGGCTTCATTTGGCATTCGTGCTCGAGTCGGTAACGACGCTAGCTTAGTTTTGAATTGAAAACTTTTTAAATGCATTTTTTTAAAGCAAAAGTTTGAAGCATACTTTTTTCGTGAAGTTTTATTTTCTTTATTTAAATATTACATGTAGCCCACTTCCACTCAACTCCAGCGAGTGAACAAGAGAAGAGGATCACAAGCGAAAATAATTGGGAAAAAAGATTGTCCTTATGTAGAAGATATGAAGAAATGAAGCATGAATCTGTTTTTTGATTTATAGAAAGAGTATTAAGAGTAAATTTTTATCATGTAAAATCATCTGATTTAATAATTTTTCTTCGTAAATTTAAATTTTATATTGTTTTAAAGTCATAATTATTTATTTATTTTTTCTTAAACATCACAATGCTAATTTTGTCTATTGTCATGGAAACATCTTATCTGGATAAGATGTGTTGCTCTTATGTTTGAAAGAATTAGAGAAAATAAGTTGGATTTTTTGAAGATTATTATATTTTGTTTTATTTGAATTATATATTATTTTACACCTATAAAATGTTTTGTTTTAAATGAAAAACTTGAGTTCACGGAAAGCCTTTCAGATGTATTCTGCTAAGAGGTAAAATCGCATGTTTTGAATTGAATAAGGAGAAAACGAAGAGGAGAGTGATTCAATGATATTGATAGAATTATGAGGGGGAAATATTACAGTATTTACCTTTTTAATAAAAGGTTATTTATATAATCCCTATAAAAACTCAACACTTGTTACCTTTAAACAATAAAGTTTTAGTTGATATTTATTGAAATAAGTGATAGAATATATTGAGAAGTTACAATTATCGTTCCGTTTCTACCAAAACTTTATGAATAGAAAGCATATTATTAAAAACCTTAATGAGTACTTAAATAACGCTTATCACGTATGTAAGTGATAACAACATTTAACCTCATCAGTTCCCTTGAATCATATGAGATATAAAAGTTTCATAATTTTTTGTGAAAGTTGGACAGCAGAAACAAATTTGAGACCGGTTGTATTAACTGAAATACCAAAGTGAAATACCTCATATAATTTCCTTGTTAAGTCAACAGATAGCAATATCTATCTATGATAGAGATTTTTGTTAGCGTCTCTGAATCTAAACAAGATGTGTGCACGTCGTCGAAGGAAGTATTTTTTCCTCATTTATATATATATATATTAAACTATTTTTAAAATATGCCTTTTCTTTGCATATGTACTTTTTACTAGTCAACAGCAAAAAATGAAATTTTTAGTGAAATATTAAAGCATAATGCTTTGTGAAATTTATTTGTATCACCTGTGATACAATGGACCTAATCACTTATGAACATAATTTTTAAGTCAATTTTGTTTTAATTTTTAGTTATATTTTTTGGGGGGATTTGAAGATTGATAGAAGCATTTCTTGAGTTAAAATTTTTAGTTGAGGTGCTTGCTTCTCATTTTTACCCATTTTTTCCTGATAATCTCTTATTTAATAAGTATTTTTTGAATGAAATATTTGACACCAGATGAAACTTTAGAGCTGATGAATCGTAATGATGCTGATTTGAGTTCACTGTCAGAAGAAGATGATTATCAAAGTGATAATGGAAGTGAGATGGATGATGATGATGATCAGGTTGTAACTTTTGACTTTTCTGCTCCAACTCAATGGGAATACATACAGATAATTCAATCCAGTTTCATTTGATTTTCAAGGGTTAGATGCTTTGAATATCAAAGTACTGCACCTATTGAATATTTTATGGAATATTTAGATGAATGTTTTTTTTTTAAGATTTGGCAAATTTCAGTAACATTCGATCCGTAACACGTACTGGCAACAGCATAATTGCAACTACAAGAAATTGTTTCAAGGCATTTTAGGAAAATAAAAAATGTTGTTGCAATAATACTACTAAAATGTACCTAAAACGCCAATAAAACTTAATTTTCATGTTCAATTTATGAATCTTATGTATTGTGTGATTAAAGACTAAGATTTAAATAATATATTACTTCAATCTTGATTAGTACTTAAAAAAATTCTGATTGCAGTGTCTTGTTCCTGATGTAGCGCATGTGATACATATATAAATTTGAGGGAAAAAATTTTACTGTACTTTTCTATATCATAGTAATTAAAACAATTATTTAAGTATCTCTTACAAAATATCATGTTTTTATTTTTGTCTTGGGTCTAAGGAGGATAAAGTCACAGCTTTGGTTGCATTTAAAATTTTACAGTTTCATTAAGTCGCTAAAAATTACCTAGATTATATTTCTTTAATGTTTGAAATAATATTAAGCATTTACTTCATCTGTCCATTATCACAAACCGACATCTTACTTTTGTTGTAGAAAGTTCAGTGTTGCCGGTTACAATGATTATCTGTAAATACATAAAAGAAATCGCATTAAGCGCATTGCTAAGAAGTATGTTTTACAGCAGAGTTTCCAAACTGTGGGAAGCGCTCCTCTAGGAGGCAGTGATAACCCGAATTGGGGGGGGGGGGGAAACATATCGAAAAGTCGAAAATAAAAAATAGTTTTAAAAGTTTATAATTAACTTAAAGGAAGCAAAACAAAGTACATGGTGACATAATAAAAATACACATTTACACTGGTATAATATACGAGTACTTATATATTTATCAGTATTGCTCAATGTATTTGATAATTAATATTTATCTGTCCTAAGTTAAGAACAAGTTTAATAATTGCTAATGACTCTCATGGGCTTGTCGTATACAAAATATAATACTTATCTTGATAATTTGTACGCTTATAATTAATGCCGTATTGTAAATTTAGCTTCAAAGTACATTATTATTGCATTCAATAACATTGTTATTGTACAAAGGGGGCGCAAAGAAAATTACGATTGAAAATTTGGTAAAAAATGTTGAAAGTTTGAGAAACACTGTTTAGCAGATTTATAAAAGAATTAGTTTGAGATTTTATACATATGCATACTAACTAACACTATAGCACATAGAGTGGGAGGGTTAAATTTTTTAAAAGAATCAAGAGTTGTATTTTTGATTTTAAAAAGATACAAGTTTCTAATATAGTAATAAAAAATATATTTTTAAAAAAATCCATTTGTAGGTTTTTTTCTACATTGTTAAACAATTTATAAAAATATTCTATTGTTATATTTTGATTCATTCAGCTATAATTTAGACATTTCAAACAAACAATCCATATTTCTTATTAAAATTAAACTTTTATGATACAACGTTTATATATATATATAGAGAGAGAGAGAGAGTGATTATATCATAAAAGAGATTATATATATAAATATATATATATGAGTGTGTGTGTGTTATATCCTGGAATGCGTGGGATTTTTCTTGCTTATAACATGTTATGTTGCAGTCGTGGCATATTGGAGGAGACTTGATATTTGTAAACATTTATTATTTCTTGACCAGGACATTGAAACAGTTCACACAAAAACTACTATTTAAAAATGCAAAGGCAGACAAACGGAAGCAAGCAATAGTGCAATTTACATGAAGAACACAAAGACAAAGAGACACTGGGTTTTTATACTGGCGGTGAAGGTCATGCGACTCCTTTCTAACAGGAGTCGTGATTGGTTACAAA
Organism: Trichonephila clavata; assembly: GCA_019973975.1. NCBI lineage: Eukaryota > Metazoa > Arthropoda > Arachnida > Araneae > Nephilidae > Trichonephila > Trichonephila clavata. The sequence goes on along the minus strand of BMAO01000303.1, from coordinate 23,583 downwards.
TGCACTTGAGCAATAGATTACGATTAAGATTATCCTATTAATCTCGTACCAAAGAATTAGAAAATAATTTAACGGAGTTAAGTTAAAGAGTGCTAGAGGAAGTCTTTACATATAATATATATATATATATATATATATATATATTCCCTATAGCCCAGAGTATTGGCAAATTCAGGTGAAGGTTGGCTGGCCGAAAAACGTTGTTTAAACCTACATTCCTGGTTCCTAAGGCTAGGAGTTTGCTCTAGTATTTCTGCGGCTAAATCTATTCTATCATGACTATAGTTATCTTAGGTATATAACTATTTTTTGTATATTTTTGTAATATATATATATATATCATTACATCATCATCTTTTAAACGACGAAAGCTAAAAATGAAAATTTCATCAATTAAATAGTATTTAATGTTTTTTAAGATATTCAGAAAAGCAGTAAATATTATATTTTTCTTTAGCTTTTAACAACTCTACATTAAACCTAATGTACCCCGTGTTTGTCTTAATACGTCGGCAGGCTTTTTTGGCCTTAAAGAAAACTTCTTTTATTACAATGACTTCCAACCAGACATCACCATCAACAGTCTTTAAAATGCAGTCTTTTTCCATCCAAACACTAAAAGTGGTACTTTTCAGCATCCACATAACACCCTCCAACTATCAAACAAACCGAGCAGCAAACACGAAGCATAATCACACAGAATTACTATATTTCACGGTCACTTTTAAAAAAGCGTTTCCTCTCCCTTTTCGCCTTTTTACTAACTGATGATATAGGAGCGTATTTTTCAGAGGGAGACATTTTTATGGGAACGAATTTGTCCTCGTGAAGCATTTGCGGGCGGCAATTTCTTCGACGCTCATCTTTTAAGAAAGGAGGATGTGGGAGGAACAGGGAAAGATGAGAAGATGTGGATAATCTCTCTGTCCCCTTTTTTTTTCTTTCTCTCTTTCAAAACGTGGAGATCGTAGTGAAAAATGGCTGACCATTCCGAGGCGCCACATCCAAACGCCGTTGAGCATCGTTTTCTAGTAAATCCCCTTTTATTTGCTGTTCCTTTTCTCGCTCGCATCAAAGGGTCGTAAACTTTTCGCCAGTAAGGGGAGAAGTATTTTCTAATTGAAATGTCTATTGTGGTTACTGGAAGATGAAGGCAGTCAAACTCGGTATAACCGACGCTCAATGGTAAACCATTATTTCCGCATTTAGCCAAGTAATTGTTTCTTGACGTGCTTATTTCTTTTTCGTGTGTGCGAATTGCTAGTCTTTTTTTTGTTGGATGAATCGAAAGAGTTCCTTGAGTTATAACGTAATTTGAAAGCTGTTTATTAGCGCAGTTTTAATTAAAATTCTATTTTTAAAACTTGTCAATACACCTTTTTAAACGCTACTTTTTTTTAGAAATACCGCATGCAATTATTATTTTTTTTTCATTTTTTATTCATAATATTTTATTCAGTGATTAATTACTATAAAGTTTTTCACATTTATAGTAATTAATCACTAAAGTATAATCAATCTAGAACAGCGTTCCTCAAACTGTGAAGGGTGAGATAACCTTTCATGGGGGGCGAGCATAGCGAAAAGTCTGAAATAAAACATTTAAAATAATTATCCATTTATTGAAAGGGAGTAAATAAAATACATTCGGACATGATAAAAAATATATTCACACTGATATAATATAAATATATCAGTACTACATGAGTATAGGATAATTAATTTACAAATACTAAATTAAAACAAGTTTAGTAATTACTAGTGACTTTCAATGGGTTTGCCATATACAAAATTTAATGCTTATCTTGATAACTTGTTCGATTTATAACTGAATTCGTTTTTGTATCTTCATGGTCAAAGTTCATTTTTATTGCATTCAATGCATTGTTATTTTAAGAGGGGTGAGTGCAATGAAAATTATGACTGAAAATTGGGTTGCCAATATTGAACTTTTGAGAAGCACTGATCTAAAAACCTTCCCTCACATTTAAATAAGCATTAATTATTACATTTAAAATGTACTGTAAATAGTACAAAAATTCTGATACATTTAGAAACATTACTATAAAATCTGTAAAATATCGCTCCAAGTATGATTTTTTAAAATAATAGTTTATTATTTCCCGGTTTATTAAATAATAATATGAATTTCTCTAGACTTAACTTCATCATTGCATCAGTATAAAACCATAGCTTTTAAACATTCCTCTAATAATCAATTTTAAAAACAAAAGTTGAAAGCTTCAAAATTTTCCACTTTTGAATGGGGTCTCGAGTACAAGTCCAGATTCAACAAAAGTAACTCATGACGAATGAGAACTGTCGCATGTTGAATTAAAATGTACTCAAACTTCATGTGATACAGTGTAGAAGATAGTAGAGTATTGAACCATCATAAGTCATCAGGATATCAGGCATCAAAATTTTTAAACCATTCAATAAAAATTCCCTTTTACTCTAGAATGATGTTATTTCAAAGTTATATTGATTCAGATCAACACTAATAAGTATGATTAATTTATAAACATTAAAGCCTAAGTTAGTGACACTGACTGCTGAGTTGTTTTGGACCTGGGTTCGAATGGTATTAGCAACACAGCATAAACATTAAATAAATTTATAATTGATCGTTTTTAAACATTTAATCTTGAACTTGAAAAATTAAAGTAACATTACTTGATTATAATGAATTTGTAACACAGATATATGAAATCCATACATTTTTTTCATATTTTAAGGAACTATCATAATATTACATTATTATTGCATCAAAAAGATGTGCATAAATGGGAAAAAAGTTATTACATTGAATAAGTGCAGCGCTGGACATTTTCTTCTATGCTCATATTTACTAGTGTTTTTCGATAAAACTTCAAGGGTAGGATACATTTATTGATCTTATTCAATAGCTGTATCTGTCGATTCCAATTTCAATCAAACGTACATTTCACTGCAGAAAAAATGCGATAAAAGAAAAGGATGTCATTCTGCATTTATCACTAAATTTCGAAATTTTCATTTCTTTTTTTTTAGTTACTATATGAGATTAGTAAAATAAAACTTTCTTTACATAGTTTGTATTATTTCATAAACTAAGTTAAATATCAATAATCAGATTTAGTTTTTGTGATAGAAACATAAGTGGAAATTTTTCTTTTTTCATTATTTCTTTGTCTGGTAGCTTATATTTAAGAAGAACTTTTATAATCAAAGAGAACATATCCTATTAAAATTTAACTGTCTTTCAATATATGTGTGTATGTTACCATTAAAGTGTGAAATCCGTTATTTCATAGAGTAACTAGGTATTTCATGAAATAACTAGACAAGTCATTTAAAATACGTAAAGTTATTGAATTCTACGATTTAACTAGGTATGCTATAGAATAACGATTACCTGATTATTAAAGTATAAAATACGGCACTCAAAAGTTCTTTGAACTGGTTCTAGATGCTTTTAGTCAATTTCGAACATCAACTCAAAGTGTTATCACAGCAATGCTTGCTCCAATAAATAATGAAAGTAAAATAAATGTATTTCGCGTATTTTAAATTAATATTCTCTTGCAATTTTGTTTTAGAAAATTTACAGAATGTTTTTCTTCCCAGCATTTATTTTTTGATAATATTTAAGTATAACTATTTCTGAAACATAATCTTTTTTCGTTTCTGCTTAACTAATATTAGCAATATGAGATATAATAAATTATATTTCCTTATTATTTATCAATTATTCATCTACAATAGGTATAAAATGTGTTTTTCGAGAGATTTTAGCTATTTATGATCAATTAATTTATAAAATAAATTTGAAATTGTTCATTTTTCACTTAAACGGTTTATGATTAGTTATTTCATAGAATAACTAGGTAAAGTATAAAATGATTCATCTATTATATACATCGATTGACTTATCTTGTTATTTCATAAGTACCTAGTTAATCCACGAAATAACTGAATTATATATATATATATATATATACACTTAAACGGTAACATATGTACACACACACACAATTGAATTTCTGTTTATTTTATTTTATACAATTAAGGTTATTGGTTCTTTTAAAAGTAAAACTAATTACTAAAATTTTGCGAAGCTTTTTTCATTGCATTTCTGCACAAATAAAGCATTTTGGTAAAGTAATTAGGCACATTTTTTTGTTTTTACAATCTAATAGAAATGATTTGAGTAACAAATTTCAATATGAAACATACTACACAACATTTATGCATAACGCACAAACCATTTAAAACTCCTATGGCGCAAAAATATTTTTACCGAATATAAAAAAACAATATTTTTTAAATAACGGGCAAACAAAACTATACTCCAATTAAAGGTTGAATGAAAACAAAATAAATTTTAAATCTTTATAATTTATGTAAGCCGACAATATCGAAGAATATGACAAAATCTAAGATTAAAAAATGGTTGAAATACTTCTAATTTTAATGGTTAAATTTCACATCAAAATATTTTCTGAATTAAAATCTTAACAAATAAAAAAAAAGTAATAATGCATTTGATCAAATTAATACAGCGTTTCAAATAGTTAAGAAATATGATCTATTTATGTAAAGACGATCGATAAAATCTTATTTATCTTATTACACATTTCTTAAAATGATACACAATACAAGCATAAAAAGTTGTGGAAGAAAGAAGTAATCTCAAATCTTATACATTACCTTTTTTGGAAAATGTAATATGAATACAGTTTTTCAGCGATTAGGAAAGATTGCAGCATAATGTTTTCACCAAAGGATATTTAAAATATTATTTTACTGTATCTAAGAATTACTTTGGAATTAATTTTATGTTAAATTGTAAAATAATATTCAACTTGAACAAAAATAAAAATTTTGGTTTTTTATATTAGTGATTCAAAATTTTTCAGACAGAAAAATAAAACAAAATTGTAAAATATACATTTACTTCAGTTTTTTTTTAAAGATTTTTCCCCTGTCAACCTAACATTTCCCACAAATAACCTATTTGCAAAAATAAATAAATAAATTAGAACTGTTATATTTCAAGTATATTATTGGGAAGGGTACCTTTATCGAAAGAGGGGACCATACTCCCTATTAACCATTTTTTTGTTATATTCTGCCATGTAGTTTCATACCTTCCAACTTACATGAGTGTTACTCACGATTACGCATGTGCATTTGAACAGTTGAATGGTTTTTTTTTTCAATTATATCAGCCCTATACCCATACATAATTTTCTTAAAATCTATACAGTAGTTCTAGAGATAATCGACAACATTTAAAATGCCTCTTAATTTTTAACACCAGTATATTATTTTAACGTTTTATATTCACTTTGTAGTGTGTATTTTATACGATTTACAAAAAAAAATATATTAGTTCTATTATGAATTCTCCATATGTTATAAACACATTCTTAGTTCAATGAAGAATAAGTATTCTATAGAAATAATACGGAAAATCTAAACACTGAAATGTCAGGAAAGTTAACACAGGCACACGTATGCAAATGAAAAAGAAATGTAACTAATAAACATAAATTAGATACTATCAGCAAGACTTATATAAAACAGTGGGTAACTAACAATCGTTTTATGTTGCCACAATAACATATAATTGTAAAAAAGTGATTTTGAAGAAGAATCGATAGTGGACGCACGTGATTCAAATCCCAGCATACAAAAAATACAAAATTTGAATTTTTGTGCATTGGTATTACAAGTATGTATTGCAAGCATTAAAAATCTGGTAAAACATCAATTCTGATGACAGTGGGCAAGGAAAAAAAAGAATCTGAATGTAGGAAACTGCCTTTGGATGACAAGAATCTTTTCATAAGGTAGACGTACAACTTTATCTTAAATTTCTACAGTTTTAAGTCAGAAATATACTAAGATTTTTCTATGATTCGGATTTCCGTAGCCGAAATTCCCTTTTTATTTCGATGACTGCAAGGCACAAAGCTGTATGCATCGCATGAGCTAGCCAGCACCACCCGTAGATTGTTGAAGATTGACAATAAGTTCTTTTATCAGACGAATCACATTTCTAATTATATATAGAGCTGATAAGGATGTAGATAGTATAAAACAGCGGCCTTCATATTGTGTTCCACGGAACCCTGGGGTCCCATAAAGCAGACTCAAGGGTTTCACGAGAAAATAAAAATTCGAGAATTTAGGAATGGGACTCTTTGAAAGGAAAAGAAACAGCTCATCGACATATCAATAGATTCGACGTTAAAATCTAAATTTAAACAAGAACTGTTCGTAAATTTTAGGTTGTAAATTTGCAGAATATCCAGAAGCTTTTCACACAGAGTTATAAACATTTTAATGTCATTTTTAACAAAGTATTCCTGTTCAAAATGTTTCTCAATGTATGTGGCAACAAAAACAATGTAGAGACACAGAATATGAAATGTGATTACAGATAGCTTCAATAAATCTAGACTTCAAAAGTTTGTGTAAAAATAAAAAGGCAAACACATATCCCAGTTCCCAAATGTAAGGCAAGATTAGAGAACACTTGGAGAACGAATTAACGTTATTAATGAGTAAAATACATTAATATTATGTTAAAAAGTTTTAACAAATATTGAATTTTTTCTTAAATTGTCCTTATTCAAATTAGTTATAACATGTTGATGTACTTTAAAAATTATTTTAAGATGCATTCTTCTAAGGGGTGCTTCTTTCGATACAGTTCCTCAGAAACACTTAATAGTTTTAAGAGTTCTGTGAGTAGGCAAAGTTCGAAGATCTCTGGTAGAGAGAAATCCTATGAATCAATAGTCGCTCTTAGAATCTGTGTCATGGTGAGAGGGGAAAATAGTTTACATCATGATTTGGAATTCCTCGTACAAACAACTCCGACAGATAACATAAGCATGCTTTCCGATCATCTTAAAGTCATTCCTAACCTCTGGCTATTCTGATATTTTTTTTTCCAATTTTAAAAGGACAAGGTGAGATCCTACACTCTGAAGGTTGCTACAAAATGACTCATTAACTTTCTTCTAGAGATTTCTGTACCTTTCGTTGAGCTCCTTTCCGGACATGATCCTTATTGAGTGCATCTGTGATGCTTTATAACATGCTGCACAAAATAGACTTCCACCATTTTGTATCTCTATAGAAGTATGAACTGCCAGGGTAGGATTAAGTTATTTGGGGACTGTATATATTTTCTTTTTACCGAAACCCCTCCCTCTCTCACAAGAAACAGAGTACACAAAAAGTATAAGGCAATAAATGAACGAAAACTAAGTATTGTGAAAATAACTTAAAATATTTAATAGCAAAAATACCTTTCAGTTTTTCCAGAAATGTTTAAGCAGTTTATTTAAAAAAAATCTTAAATTCAAATTTTTTTGTATTAAACGTCTAACAAAAGCATACAAATATAAATAAATTTATTTAAAATTCTTTTCTTATAAGTTCTTGAATTTAATTTAGTCAAATTAACAATTGCTTTATAATATCTAATATTATCCAAAACATTTTGATTGATATATAAAACAGTTTAAAAAAAAATAGTATAAGTTTGATTGATCAATGAGTTTCGTAAATAATTTTTAACATGTTTTAAACGTGTAGTTTTAATAGTGTAGATGACCATTCACCAGATGCATTTGACAAAAGCAAAATTAAATATATTCGCAGTAAAATTTTTATATATGGAAATGTTGATGCCTTTTTGCATTTCTTTTAAGTTGCAACAAATCATCATAATATACAGTTGACGAACAGAAAAATAAAAAAATCTTATTTAAAATAGTACTTTGACCTTGTCCTTCAAACACCGGGGCTCTAGATATTTGTCTATACCAGTGATTCCCAAAGTGGTCTATATGGACCCCCAGGGGTCTATGACGACTTGTAAGGGGTCCACGGCAGTGAAAAAATAATTCGGGGGTCCATGAGGTGTAAATGGGGGTCTACGATAGCCTAAACCTGATTGTGACTTTAATAGAAAATCTAATAAAGTGTAAGCCCTATTTACCTATTTAACAGCTTTGTTTACTACATTTATTGGGGTTATTTTGCAATTACCAGGTGACTAGCGTACATTTTATTAAAAAGGTCCATCATTTCAGTGTTTTTTGCCAGAATCAAACTAAAGGAGTATAAAACTGGGCATCGTGAATTTTAACAGTTTCTCAATTTGTCACAATCTGCCAGAAAAATGAGGTTTTAACCTATGTTCAACATTTAAACGCCCTTTACTCAGAATTTGAAACTAGGTTTAAGAATGCTTTGAGTATGGTAATTACCACAGTAGGCAATTAATTCATATGGTCACATTGAAAAAGAAAAAGAAGTCATATTAAAAGGGGAACTTATTTTAATAGCCCTAACGACGATCTTAAAGTGAAGTTTAGAAACGAATGTCAGCAATTTTGGCTTTTAAAAAGATATACCTGTTATTTTTTCAAATTATGGAACATCTTAAGAAAGTTTTTAATTGCTTTTCCTAGAGAGGAGGAGTTTCAGCATGGTTGCCAATCTCCAAAATAAAAACAGAAAGAAAAAAAATATTGGATCCTACTAACTAAAGAGATTGAGGGTTAAACCTGAAAAGATTGATGTCAAATGTTAAAAATGTGTTATTGAAGCACTAGATTCATCCCACACATTAAAAACATTTGTTTGTTGCTCAATCATTTTAAGTAACAATTATTTTATACGTTAAATTAAAATTTAATTAACTAATTCGCATGTGTTTCTTAAGTTTTAAGCACACTACTTAACTCCAGCTAGAAACATAAAACTTTTAAAGTAAGTAGTGCTATACCAGCTGTCAAAAACATTTAAGTTGATAAATCTTCAAAAACTTAATATTCGGTAAGTACACAAAACCGAAAAACATGGGAAGGGGTCTATGAGACAAAAAAGTTTGGGAACCTATGGTCTATACACTCTATATGATGTGCGCTTCTTACCTCCTTATACAAAACATTGCATGAATTGCCTCCAGAATACTCTCACACATACATGAAATGCGGTTGTCACGTCACGTTACGATAGTTTTGTGGGTTCAAGGGAGAAGATGAACCTGATATTAAATGGATATGTCAATATTTTTTTGCTTCTTCAATGGGATTTGTATATACCATTCTTAATCATGCTTCTCTTTTCCGTTGTAATAGATATCTGAAATATTCACATATATGAATTATTTAAATTCTTTCGGTTATACAAACAAAACAAATAATGTTTAAAAACAGCAAAATAAAATTTGGACATCCTTCCTCTACTTATGTTATTTCTAAAAGAATCGTTTTGGGTTCATTCATCTTAGCGGCAGAGATTAGATTAGGGGTTCGTAAACTTTTGACGGTGACGAACTCATTTTTTTAGTACAAAACATTTGTACGATCCCATAAGCATTGCGATAAGCTTAAAGGTGCTTTAATCTAGTATAATATTGTTTTGCAGTTATAAATATCAGCAATAAGTTTTTTTCTTTGAATATAACAAATAGAATTTGTAATTAGACGGTAAATTATACATAAACTATAGTCTGTTTATGAAGTGTAGTTATTTTGAGTTAACTTTTGAAATCCTTATCCAACGGAAAATGCAAGATTTAAGTATTAGTGGGAAGGATGTGATTGATTATTTTCAATTATAGTACCAAATCTTGGAGAAAAATTTAGTATAAGATATATGAAAAATCATAAAAATTTTGGTGCCCCAGCAGCAAATAACGCGATGTTCAGTTTAGGAAACACTGGCCTAGACTTAATTTTACTTTCTAACCAAATTCTTAAATATTTTGGTGCTGCCATCTATACATTAAAAAGTTAACTATATAAGTTTTAAGAAACGTAAATTTAGCTTGGTGTTATTTCTTGTAAATACTTCATATTTTACACTTATTTGTTTTATAAAATGGGTTTATTCCTTTGAAAATATTTATGCTTATCTTAATTTTTATTATGAGAAATATAATTCATGCAAACGAATTATATGTGATATTAAACTCTTTTTCGATTGGAAATCGCTGAAATTCACCGAATACGGCATTTTTTATTTCCTTTGGCAAATTCAACAGTAGCTCGATGATAACTTGACGAATGAAAACTTTTCAGATAATTTACAAGCAAAGAACTTTTATGAGTATGGGAAATGACAAGTAGTTATAAATATTATTTACTTACTATAATTTCCAGAGGCGTAACGGAGAATATTAGGGGCCACCTGCAAAGCAAGGATGCAGGCCTCAAGCCTAATTGGTTTCAATCAGGCTTTGGGCACCCTAGAATCCCCCCCCCTCCGGGATGAGAGGGTTGCAGGGGTATACGTTTTGCCACTGATAATTTCCTTTCTTGGGTTTAAAATAGGGTGACAGTTTCTTGTGAAAACTGGTTGAGGAAGATCTTCTTAGAGTTTTTTATCGAATATAAATGTAAATTTTCTTTCGAAAATGTAATCAAGAAATCATACTTACTAATGCAATAACAATTTTTGCCTTCCTTATGAAGTTGGCTACAATGGCTTTTTGAATACATGTTTACATGATTCGGTCATCCATTAGGCGCTTTTAAGACAAAAGTTAACGTTTATTGGATAAAGAGGAATACAAATTCTTGTAGCTTATTCTTAAACGTGCATTTCGTAATTCGCTTAAAAGTAAATATTGGAAGCGTTTACCATATGGCTGTTTCTAGATTCTCCAGTAGACATTTTGTCTAATGATAATTTATAATCACGCTATGATGATGCAGTACATAAAAATGTGCTTGACCATACCTCTAATTGTCCTCAATTGAACTAAATAATAAGACACGCATTATAGCATGAAGACACGTATTCCATGGTGCACAACATAATATACATAACACAGAAGTAACTAGATAAGTAAAATTAAAGATAAATTCAAAAGAAATAAGAATAATAAAACTCTATTAGTCCGTCGTAAAATCTATATTACGCAGTAGCTTAAGAACATTTGGCTTTACTCGAGAGTTAGATTCTTCATCTGAATCTTCACTCGAGCAATAATCTTCATTTCAGCTTTTCCATACCTTTAATTGACTAAAATGAGCCGTAATGTCATAAGGGTGGGCATTGTTAGCCTGTATTTGCGAAATTCTACATGGTTTTTTTTGGAAGATTTTCTGCGACAACCATTGGTCTAGATACCGCAGTTGAGATTTTGTTCACTCTCCTGTCATCTCAAGATTTATTTGTACTGTTATAATTTCTGTTTTATCAAAGGATAATGCACAAGATTTCTTTTTATTATGATATTATTTCATTCTTTCTTGCTCCTTTGCGATTTTTAACCTTGCTTGTAGATTGACTGCCTTTGTGTCCGATTTATGTTAGTTATTTCAAGATTCGATTTATTTATTTATTATCTATTACTAGGTTACAAAAGAGTTCCGGTATCTAATGTAAAACCCTTTCCTGTTCTTGTATAAGCAATATGAGGAAGTTCAAGCCATATCTTTTCGCTAATAAGATCAAATGGCTATGCATTATCAAGAGTAATGTGTATACATATGATTTGCCCTTTCACATCATCGACTTTAATACCAGCTTCAGTCCTTCCTATAGAAACCACTACACCTTTTGATTACGCAGTGGGTCCGATTTACAGTTGAAATCAGTGGCGTAACGTACACCCCCGCAACCCCCGCACTGCGGGGAGGCCCAAGGCTTCTAGGGTGCCCAAAGCCTGACTGGCGCCATAAACGTAGATTTTCTCAAAATTCACTTTGCATTTTTTTAAATCGAATTTTTAAGCGATTTTCCAATTGGCTATTTAAAGTCATTCAAAATCAAAACTTTAATACGCTTTTTAGATATCTTTGATCCAATAACCAAATCAAAAAGCATTTTTTTTTTATTTGCTGTAATCCCCGTGACGCGAGAGAGAGATACTTTTCATCAGTGGGTTTTTTTTTTAAACCTAAATTATACTGACAGATAAAACAAAAATCAGACTGAGAATCGGATAAAATGCTAGGAAGATATATAAAAATTCTTCACTGTTATGATGACAGAATACATTACATTAGCTATAGGGAGGGGAAAAAAGATACGATTTACTTTTCACGAAGCAACAAATCACCGTCTTTAGTCCCCCCCCCCCATGTATTTCATTTTCATTTAGTGAAATCGTAAATAACGTATATCTGTTTTGCTTTTTTCAAGTAAAATAATATTACGATACTTGGAAAAGCACAGGAAGGATTTTAAATGAAAATTTGGTCTAGATTTAGGAGTATTCTATCAAATGAAGCATAATGAGAAAAGAAAACATAATGGAATGTATCAGTTTTTTATTTCTTTTTTCATGGAATCATTTTTTCATCATAAAAAGAACTCTCCTTATTAAAAGTTGCAGTATTTATGCTAGAATATAATCAAACTTTAGATCAAGCTCATCCCAGGATGCACAAACCAAGAATGAGGTAAGTGATACTTTTTTTCTTTCGTAAGAATTTCACATCGAAAATTATTTTACAGTGTTCGTCGTTCACAGTGTCTTAGTGTTCGTTTTTATTTAAGTTACCAGGTTATCTGTCGTTAGATTTCCCATTTTAATGAATTTTTTTAATACTCTCTAATGTTATACATTATTTACTTCGTTTACTCAGATTACGGTTGATTTTGTATTCTGTTATAAGTTTAACATTAAATATTTTTACGTGATGTGTAAAGGTACAAAATGTTATAGTTTGGTAATCCTTTGTAAAAACAAATATATATACACTTGCTTGAAAAAGTTGCGTTCACCCATAACAAATCATACAGAAAAGGTAAAATTTAATATAAATATAATTTTTTTCCTCACAAATTTCATGAATTTGTTTACTATTCTTTAAATATTGAGCATGCAAGAATTCGTTAATTTTGAATGAAAACTACATAAGATAACGGGAGTTTTGAAGCAAAGTACACAAATCGTAGGCAGAAAAAATGTGCGTTCACTAGTTGAAATATTCTTGATTCTTGAAATTTTTATCAACAGGCGGTATAGGTTTACGGAGTTTTTGCATTCCGTAATCAAGAAAAATAGCTTAAGAAAGTTGTGACGCAATAATTTTAACGTTTTTCTGAGATACGAAGCAATTCATAGACATGAAAAATTAAAAGAAGGATTTTAGTATCAGTGTGCATAAAATCATTGTTAAAATATGGAAAGATGGAAAAAGTCGTAGAGATATAAACATCCGTTGAATGGCAGTATTCATCTATCCAACGTGTTATTAATATCTTTAAATCTACAGGAGTTTACACATCCAAACCTCGTTCAGGTCGTCCATCTAAACTCACAATCAGAGAAAAACCAAGTATGATATCCTTGGTGAAAAAAAATCCACTTTTAAATGCAACTCAAATAGAAACAGACATTCACGAGAAGTTTAAGACAAACATTTGTGCGGATACTGCAAGAAAAATCTCGAAAAAGGCCGGATACCGTAGTCGACTGTCTTGCAGAAAGTCTTATATTTCAATGACCAACCGGCTGAAACGGATAGCTTTTGCAAAAAAACATATTCATAAGCCTCTGGAGTTCTGGAGGACTGTGATATTATCCGATGAGAGCAAACTTTGCATTTTTGGCATAAAAGGTAGAAAATTGGTATGGAGAAAACTTTGCACAGAGCTTCAAAAAGTGCATTTAGAACCAACGGTAAGGCACGGCGGCGGTGGTATTATGTTGTAGGGGCGCATGGCGAGCAATGGTGTTGGAAAGTTGAAAAAAAATCGAATCAATTATAAACAAATAGGATTATCTCGATGTCTTAAAAACAATTTAAAGGAAAATGCCCCCAAACTCGGCCTAGGAATGTGGTTTCGTTTCCAACCCGACAACAATCCTAAGTATGCAGCTGAGATTGTGAAGCTTTGGCTTCTGTATAATATCGCAAATCAACTGCACTCGCCTCCGCAGTCACCTGGTCTGAATCCTATAGAACTCCTATGAGATTTTTTGGAGCGTAGGATTCCTCAACACAAGAATACGTTGAAGAGAGTTTTTAAAGACGAATGAGAGAAGATAAGCCCTGAAGAAACCACTAGGCTTGTTGATTCAGTGCCGAAACGACTTCAGGATGTTTTCAAAAGACCAGCTATCCAACCAGCTATTAAATTAGCTTATTATCCTTTTCAAATAATTTTTATAGGAACTACTAAAACTGTGAACGCAGAATTTTTCTACTTGATTTTTGTTGTTATCGTTACAAACCTGTCTATATTTTAAAACTATGAAAGCAAACCAAGTTTACTTTTGTTGTTCTCAATACTTAGAATGAACAAAATTAAATATAATTTTTTAAAAATTTCGAAGTCCGGTTTTAAATATTTTTTTTTTTGTTTATGTAAACAGTAGTAGGTGAACGCAGACTTTCTCTGGCAATCTTAGGATTATCGTTTCGTTTCTAACATGACAACGATCCTAAGCATGCCGCTGTGAAGCTTTGGCTCCTGTATAATGTCCCAAATCAACTGCACTCGCCGGATCTTCTCTGCCAGACTTTCTATGGCCGGATCTTATTTATATATATATATATTCCTGGCCTTGCGGGGGGGGCTCAGTTATTTTCCGTTACGCCACTGGTTGAAATTCTTGAGAAATTGAAATCTGTAAGAGACAACAGGGGCTCACTTTATGATTTAAAACTTGTACTTCATCACAATAACAGTAAACTACTGACATTGAAATAATTGTTTTCAGATACAGAAAAACAATTTTTACCTTTCTGGCATATTATAATTAGCTTTCATAGAGAGAATTCTCTAGAAATGTGTCCAAAATTATTGCAATCGAAGTATTTTACTTCATCTCTTTCGTTTTGGTAATATATTTTCGTTGATAACAACGTGAACAATTTTTAATGAAGTTATGTTTTTAATAATGCCCTTCCATACACAGTTTTATTTTCGAAAGTCGACTTCAAGGTATCATGCACTCCTCTAGCCTTTCAACTAAATCAACAGGTGAAACCAAATTAACCAATCATTATTTCTTGAGACACTTTACATTTCATCTTATCCGCTATAATAAGATTGCATCTTTTCTAAAAAATAAAAATTTAACACAATTTATCCATTTTTTGAAAAACATTCTTGGTTCATAAGCACAGTGTTGTATGTGCTTTCCACGTTCTTATTATACCAAAAAAAAATTCTTGACGAAATTTTTCGGGTGTTAGCTTGTATTTCCTTATCAAAATATTTTTAATCCTTATATAATCTTTGGCTGAAGGCCACGGTAGACTAGTGGTCAGGGTTAACAGACTCGTGGTTGGTGTGTCATGAGTTTGAGTCTAGTACCGTTGAAGACCAGCCGTGTAGGGAAGCGATGCACGTAAAATCTGTCGAGAGCTCAAATTTCCTCCGTTGGTGTGGTAGTTAGGAGAGGGGGTGCCAGCTCAAGTGTCATCCTCGTCACCTGAACATGGTTTAAAATTACGAGGTTCATCGCCAAAAGCCCTGGAGTAGCTTAACAGTGCGACGTTAATATTTAGTCACTAGCAGTTTTATCGGCTTATCTGGCGATTGACTGAGCAACGCCATATGAAAATAAGCTAAGCAAATGCATGGCTCAAGTGTTTTCTTCTATTTCAACTTTTTTGGCTTGAAGTTCTAATTTAATTAAACATAATCTTTTAATTATTAATTAATAAATCATATTATTATATTTTTACATCAGATAATGAAGTTCTAACTTTGGTTTCATTTAAATACCTATATTATGTCTAGCAATGGAATTTGTATATCTAACTTTTATTTCAGTTAGAAACTTTAGCAACTCAAATTCCATTTTATACTTTAGTTTTCATTCCTCATACATAATTTATTTTTCTCTTCTTCAGTTAGCTCCTTTTTCCTTTCTTTCACTAATTATTGTACCTAACCATTCCTTAGTACATTTTTCATCAAAATCTTTACCCCTTAAAATTCTCTTTTCCAGGTCCCTAATTTTGTCACCACTAATTTTGTCACCACTAATTTTGTCACCAAGTCACTAATTTTGCCTCTCTACTCCTAATTCTTCAGAAAATAATTTTAAATCACACTCCTTTGTTTTATTAAAAATAGACATTTTCGTATTAATATTCAAGAATTACGAATCTCAGTGGTTGAGTGTAAGCGTTTCGCGCTTCATATCATAAAATCAAAATGCAATTAATTTTTCTGTAATAATAGCACCATGTGAATTTTTTTAATGTTCGAAAAATACTTTTTGTGATGAAGAAGCATAGCATAAAGAAACAATGCTCAATATTATATACATAAAAAATAACTGCACAGAGTTAAAATTGAATACAACTAAAAATAAATTTTAGAAAATAATAATAATAGAGTAAAATTCTATATTTCATCGTAAAATCTCTGAAACGCAGTAGTTTAAACACACAGTTTACTTTTTCAAGCATTAGATTCTTTATCAGAATATTCCCTGAAGCAATCATCTTCAGCTTTCCCAGGCTTTTAATTGACAAACATGAGCCATAATGTTTTGATGGTGTCTATCGGTAGCCTGAAATTGCGAAATTCTATCCATATCATTTGGAAGTTTTCTTTGACAGCCCTTGTGTGTGTGTGGTTATAGATACCGTGGTTGAGTTTTAATTGATACTTATCGTTTGCCTTAGAATTTCTTCTCACTACTATAATTTCTCCTGTATCGAAGGCTCCCTATTTCTTTTTATCATAATGTGCTTTCGCTTTCTCTGTTGTTCCTTACCGTATGGGATTAAATGTGAAAGAAGAATTCTAATTAAACTAGTAACAAACTAAAATGACACGTAGATCTACTTTAAAACGTGTAAATACTCTACTATGAGCAATTTCGGATTTTGTCTTAATCCAATCCAGCAGTCCATTTATATGGAAAGTATTTCCTTAGATGTTTGTTTAATGGATATTATAAAGTTGAGGCATTTCTTCAAAAATCAGAGTAATACATTACAAGTTCTAAGAATGTTCTTATTTCAGCTACATTTTTTTATTTATTTATGTGCATCTCTTACAGATTTTATTTTATTCGGAAATGTACTCAATTCTTCTAAGCTAAGGATATGACCTAAATATATTTCACTTTATTCTAAAAAAAAATTTACATTTGTATTCATTAACATAAAGTTTACATTTACGTAAATTTTCTAGTGATTTCAGTAAACAAGTCATACATTCTTCATATGTTGTTTCGAGTATAATAATTTGGATGCGGTCGTGATCACGAATTTTTGGTTGGCGAGTCGAGAGTTCAAATCCTGGTAGAACTGATTATCCTTCATATACAGGGGTTAATACATGTCAAACCTGTAGCGACTCAAAGTCTTCATGTTGGTGTGGTGGGGAAATTTGGAGAGTGAGATGCAGCTCAGTGTAGCCTTGACACTTGACCGACGTTTAAGTTACGAAGTGCGTTGTCAATAGTCCTCGCTTTGTTTTATAATGCAATGTGTTGATAAAAAATAAAATAGAACCTTTTGAACAATTGTATCATCAAAACTTGCAATATATCCTATTAAGTCCTTAGAAAATTGAACAATAAATGAGTAATATTCATTTGATGCTTATTCAGCATTTCTGTCTCCTTATGTGTAGTTTGTTTGAATTTCCGCACTTTCATCATCAGTTGCTTAGTGAAAATAAATTGTACGATTATTAAGAGTAAAAAAATACACACATTCTCCTCCTTCAGCCTTTTGAAAATATCTTTAATGCTAGTATTGGATGTGCGTGTATTTTGCGATATTTTGCTTTTCCTAAATAGAAGTGATAGGACCTGGAAAATGTATGAAAAATTAATTTTTGTAATTTTTTTCTAAATTGGGTTTTTGGTTCGAAAAGCACGTAAAAACATTCTTTACCTGTTTTAAAACATTTTTCACATTGGAAGTGCATATCTAAACCGAACGGTTCGGGAATTAGCTATTCGGTTCACATTAAGGCTGGACACCCTGTATATACAACTATATGTATATCACAATGAATATGTATATGATATGTACTCTGTCACAAAAAAATATATGCAGCTAGAAGAAATCAGCTTTCTATAATGAGATTTGGCAGGAATGTAGCCTGGTAAGAGATACGTAAATGATTAAAATTTCGACACCAATGAGACAAGGGTAAACGTTCGATGAGCAAATGAGAGTTTAGAGTTTAAAAGCATAATTGCTCGTGCCATAGGGTTATTCAAACAAATCTGTCTAGTTGGATGGACGGTGTTGGAACTAGATATGCTTCGAAGACGTAACTGGCAACAGTACGAATAATTGTAGCATTATTAGAGAGAGCATATGGTAGGCTTCAGATAAGCAGGCGGGTTAAACAGGCGTATTGATCTCCATCATCTATTAACTATCTTCCAGACATCAGGTGGTATAAAGGTAAGTCATTCTTGAAGACTGACCGCAGGTATAAGAAGCCGACGACCATTAAGACGCCTACCATTAACCCCCACATAGACAGTGTCGATTGGATTTTTGTCGATCTCAAGCAGCCTGGAGCGTGACCGACTGGAGGCGTGTGGTCTTGAGCGAGGAATCTCGATTCAGTCTCGATGCTCATGACCAGTGCATACGCATTTGGAGGTAGTCAGGTCATCGGTCCGATCCAGCATTGTTGTCGAAAGGCATACGGCGATTGCAGGAGTGACAGTGTGGGGAGTGACTTGTTGGGACACACTATCATTTCTAGTCACCCTTCAACGCACTTTGATAGTACGCAGTTACGTGGAAGAAATTTTAACTCCAGTTATACTGCCTATGCTGTCATATCGCCCAGGGCCATTTATCAGCAAGACAACGCTCGTCCACATATTGCGTGACTCGCCCAACAATGTCTTCAAGAGTATGACGTAAACATGTGGCCTGTCAGGTCAGCGTATTTTTCGCCAATAGAGTACGTCTAGGACGTGATCGGAAGGCACCTGAAGTCGTTTCGGAATACTGGTGAATTAATTTCCCAGTTGCAAAGATAAAGGCATGATCTTCCGCAGGAGGTCTAGGTGACCTCATTGATTCGATGCCATGCCGTGTTTTGGCTTGCATAGCTGCCATAGATGGACATATTGATTTGTAACATTTTTTATGCCATATCTTCTTGATAAAACAATATGCTCTTCTGGATTTGTAATCAATTGCTTATCTTCTCATGCACTTCATACATGTTAAATTTCGTGATAGTAGCTCGTTTCCTTCTAAATGCATGTATTTTTTCGTGAAAGATTACATATGCTCTTGCTCGAGCATTACCATTAACTCATTGAGAACCCGGACCTCGACAACTTAACAGTTACCGTAATGAAAGTATCGCACATTGACTCTTATTTTCTTTAATATTCACGAGAAATAAAGAATATTGCAGATTTATGTAACATGCCCGTACAAAGGCTATCCTAAAAAGTAATTAGTGATTTCGTAACTAATGTAGTGATTTAATGTTTGAACTGATAAATATTTATCAAATATTTTATCTAAGTAGTTTTCTTGACTATTAAATATTTTTAAGTATCCCTTTTCATGAAAAATGTACAATAAATCTACAATGATTAAATAATGTTATTAGATCGTATTAGATAATGAGCTGTTTGTGATTATAATTGTAGATTCCTACAATTTTCTTATATATTAGTATCCTATCATTCATGGATTGAGGAACTAGATTTTGTCAGACAGTATGAACTTAGTGTTTTTTTATTTGAATAAATCCTATTAAAATCTCCCTTTTTGAGAGATGACAAAAGTAAATGTATATGCAAAGAAAACAGAAGACAGCTAAATATAAGTAATAGACCTTAACAATACTCCTAACAATTAGAACAGAGATACCTGGTCTTATTATATTTTAATAAAAAGTCGAATTATCCTAACACTAAATCTGTGTTAGCTATTATAAAATTAAATTCTATAGTATATCTTAAATTCAACTTATTCTATCACTTTTTAATCTCTGTTTATGACTGCTCCTAATTTTGTGTGTATCCTTTACTTTTAATTAGAAGGTGCATTTCGCGCTTCATTTTTTTAATCTACTTTTATTAAACTTCTACGGAAAAGAAAATTGAAATTACAAGAAGAAATAAAATCGACCAACCGGAAAAAAATCGTACTAAATAAATTATTAGGAATAATTTGGATCATGAGCTTTCTATTTCTTCAGTGAATCCACATAACAATTCAAATATTGTTATTTGTAACACAAAGTTGCAACAAAAAAAAAAGAATTGGTAACTGGAAAGATGATGTGACTCAGTGGACTTCAAACTGTGTTATTCGGAACCTTGGATTTCCACGAGGCATTCCTAGGGGTTCCACAATAAGAAATCAAAAAAAAAAAAAAAATTAATGAATGTGTATTCAATTTGGATACACGATCTATATGAAGTTTATATAGCTACAAATATCCAAAGCTTAAGTTTGTAATTAAAACTAAACATTTTATATAACTGTATTTGCAATATTTTTTAAAACTTTTATTAGAGTATAATAAAAGAACATTAAATCGGGGGGTTTTATGTGTTGGTATTCTATTGCTTACTATCCTGGGCTCTACGAAATAATTTTATACTAATAACAACAATGTTTTGCAGAACTAGACAGTTTTCTATTGGAAAATTTGGGGGGAAAAAACATCTATTATAAAAAAAGAGAAAAACTTATCGACATATCAGCGATTCCTCCTTAGAATCTAAATTAAACAAAAACAACGCCTAAATTTAAAGCTGCAAATTCTCTCATACAAAATACACAAGATCGCTCACACAACCTGAATGTCATTCAAAACAATCTACTTAAGTGAAAAATATTCCTCTCAACGTGAGGCTGTAAAAATAAAATATAAAAACAAATTCAACGCAAAATATGAAATAGGATTATAGATAGCTTCAATATACCTAGATATTGACAGTTTGTGTAAAACAATGCCTGCACATATGCCAATAATTAAATATAATGCACAGGTATGTGAAACTTGGATCACTAGCTAGTAGTATTAATGAGTAAATTATATTAAAATTACGTTTTAAAGTTTTTAGTTATAAATACAATTTTTTTTTTAAATTGTCTTTATACAGATTATTTATAACACGTGGATCCACTTTAAATATTAGTTTAAGATATATTCTTTTAAATGTGTATGTTTGAGGTGGGGGAAGAATGGGGTTCCCCAAAAACACCTTATAGTCATGAAGGTTCTGTGAGTCGAAAAAATTTGAAGCCTATTGGTGTAACGCAAAGGATTTTCCAACTCATACTTAAGTAGAAACAAAACATTAAAAACTCATCAATACCCACTTTCCAGTTAAAAAATTAATCTATGAACTGTAATTTCTCTCGCTCTTAATATTTTGATTATTTAAAGTATCCAAGAGACTTGCGGCAACTTTGTTTTAAAAAAAATGGAAATATGAGAATTTTTTTTTTGTGGTTTTTACATTTGCTTAGTACATTTTAAGAAAAAGATGCTAAAATTAAAAAGACAAAAAGAAATTTTTATTACTAAAATGGGGAAAAAAAGAGTTAAAAATTTAGAAAAAATAACATAAACGGAACCCATTCTGTAGCAAAAGTTTATGAACAAATTTTTAATTTTTCAATTCTGATGTGTTGCTATGTTACTCACTTTTGAAATGACCATCAGGTTAAGAGTTACTTTAATTTTTGCAAAACCTAGATCACTTTATTTTAGTTATTATATGATATTGCGTAAAATAAGAGTGATTATACTAACATAAAGGACTATAAATTTTGTAACAAAACAATGATTGATAAATCTGATAGTTAAAACACTTCTACTATTATACAGAACATACACAAAGCTTTCAGTTAATTATTTTCAAATCTATTTCAGTAATCACTGTCCCCATTTGAGCATTTAAAAAGAAACACATTTCAAGAAAAACGCGCTTTAAAGTATGACATCTTGCTTAAAGTAAAGGCATCTGACTTTACTTAAACACTTGTAGTTTTTGTTCTAGTGATCTGAAAATAAGAAACTTGGTATTTTTATAAAGCTAATAAGATGGTCTCTAAAAAAATCATAAAAAATTTGTCAGTTTTTGGCAAAATTCACAATTTTAGGGTAGTGGAATAACTTAAATGGTAATATTTATTTATATTTCACTTTCCTTCACATTTATTATAATTACATGAAAGTTTTAATGCATTTTTTTCTAACTATAACGTGTTAGTTGATAAAGAAATTTCTTACAATTAGCTGATGTAAAAAAAATCATAATCTTTCGTTCTTTGTTATTCATCTTCAGGACCATTTAGTTATTTTAATATCATTTGGAATGAGTGTGAGCGCAGACTCATTATTCAATGTATTTGAATTTAAAATTATCGAATTACTGAAATTGTTTTACTTCTGTTATTTTCCTGAGTTAAGTAAAAAAAAGAAAGCTTTCATTGAAAATTATTCCTTTTTCTCGTTGTTTTGACGTCCAAACTGATGTATTTAAAGTTTTAATAATTAAAACACATTCCTCATGGAATTTAACACAAAATTTTGAGAAAAATATCTCTGCATTTTTATATGCAAAAATTAATAACTAATACAAACAATATAAAGGCAATTAAAAATGGAGTGCTATACTTGCTTTAATATTCATATAAAAATATACCATGCGTTGATATAAACCCATAGAGTATTACAAAAAACTTTTTTGCTCCTAGTATTTTCTAAGATACTGAGCTTGAGTATCTGAGTTTCACTAGATGGCAGCAGGTGCCAAACTACAAAACTTAGTTGCACCACAGAATTTTAACTTCATTTTAAGAAAAGAAATTGTGTGCACTTATATAGTTAATTTGAGTTTTAGAAAAATTAATATCGCTAAAAAACAATTCTTTTGTATCAATCAACCTTTTTTAGAAGTCGATGGTTCTTATATTTTTTATTAAATAATTGATGTTTCATTTTTAACTAAAATAAAATATTTTTCTAAAAATGGTAACATTTTGAAATTTTTGAATACCAAAAAAACAATAATACTTATTCAACTAAAGTTATAGTTTCTCGAAATTTTTGAACGAATAAAAAGTAGATCAATGTGCAATTATATTGTATAATCCAATATCCTGCAACTGTAACTGGTTTATCCAAAACAAAAGTTACATCACACATACCTATCTATTCACACTGTACAAGTGTATATGAATACATTTAGGAAAGTTCTTTCTCTACTGGGCGCTTCACACGAAAAGACTCCGAATGTGAGAGCCATTTTTTATAGTGGCACCATCTAGTAGCGGCTCTCGCTACCCAATTTTGATGCTTGAAATAATTTGAATTCAAGCTCTGGTCGGATGATAAATATGTCTGTGATTTAATTTTGCCGAGAGTACCAGAGCCAAACTGGTACTCAATTGATCTTTTTCATGCCACATAATCTCCTGACATGCATGCTTACGATTTTCACGTTCAGAAAATCTATCGACTCCAGTCGGGATCAAGCCTTCAACCTTGACTTTCGAAGCGGCACGGACTCTAAGCTACTGAGCCGACCATTTAAAAAGATCTTGATCATAATCATTATAAGTTTAAAACTTATTCATATTTAAAATTTTAAAAAATCATAATTTATAGAGGAGCATATTTAAT